>UZAF01018662.1:0-25749 GCA_900617895.1 Haemonchus placei | reverse complement strand
GGGGGGGGGGGGGGGGGGGGGGGGGGGCGCCCGTCCAAGGGTTGTATATCAAGAAAATAACTCAGTCTGACATGTTAATCTTTGTTATATTAGCACTGCATTGGATACCAAGAAGAAGATGGGTACTGGCCATCTGGGCGCTTTTATGCGATTCATCCAGGGGAATGTAGTTTTTAACCAAGCCTAAGTAGGGTAGGAGCACCTGGGTGGGTGGAATGATTACCTCGTGTGAAAAGAAAGAAAAAAAGAAAGAAAATTCTCCCACCGCGGTGCTCCTTCCCTACTGAAGCTTCGAAAAAAACTTGCATGTCCCTGACGTAACAGGACATAACACGTTTCATTGAGTTCATTCCTTGTTATACTAACATTGTGATAATTGGCCCCCTCCCAACTACATTTTCACCCAATAATTAAAAATTTTTTTGATTGACTTCGCTCTGTAATTATAATCACTAATTGAGCTGACTCTTTTCTGTTCTTAAATGACTGTTCCTTATTCCAATTACTTTTTTTTATGTATTCAGAATTAAAGGCTTCTTTGCAACTGTCCGCCTGTGTGATGTCGATACTATCACGGACCGCAATTTATTTGAGACTTCGCAAGAACTGAGCCTTTGTCCCGATAGCGGAACCGATCGGTTCAACGATCCTACTCCAGAAATGTACACAGGTACGTAAATTTAAAGTTAAAGTTTCAAGTTTGAATTATAGTTTTCGAAATGATGTGGATTCTGAGCTTTGTCAAGTAGGCATATGGTATTGAAGCAGAACTACACTGACTCGTTTGAAAACAAAGGATGGTCAATAGACCCGAACGAGACCTACAATTATGGAAGGCAGTGGGATTCTGTATATTCATTCCATGCATCCTTGGACCCTGAACTGCATCGGCTCGCCCAAAGTTGAGAAATAAGATCCAAAGGCAATATTTCATACAATTCCACTGTCGATTTTTTGAGGCAGTCCTCTTAGTTGAGCTCCATCAAGTTTTCAAAGGATATGAATAACACAGCACCAGAAATGGGAGCTCTGGCAGTAGGGGATCAAATTACATGACAGGCTTGAGATAGTTCGACTTGTCTATTTCATTATTGCCATACTGTCATTGTTATTATTTGTTGTTATTATATCTCAAAAGCTGGCATATATTGCGATTATACTGAAATTATACTAAATTAGTCGACAAAAATTTGCTCAATTGGATTTAGCGAACGCTGGTGAAATTCCTGAGAAGCAGCTAATGTGGGCGAACCGACTGGCACGCAAAACTCTATTTATATGATTTCCAATTTTTTGGTCATTTACAATGCTTTTTGAACAATAGGGAGCGCTTGAAAAAAGGGGAAATTGTGAGTTTTTCAAGCGGTTCTTGGCCGTATCCATTTTCAAGCACTAGAATGAAGTTTTTAAAAACTAGCGCTACATATGGAGAAGCCTATTTTACTTAGGTAGTCTGCTCTAATTTACACATAGTTAACGTTTACACTGTTTACTCATCGCAGTAATCAAGCAAATATGTTAATTATCAGTAAAGTAGTCAAATGATTGTCCCTCGTCCAAACGTAGCCCTTTGCTTTATACCGGTAGAAACTTCAACTTTTCGAAAATGACTTATACGTGGTCATCAGCACTAAAGGAGCTGTGGAGATTGAGCCATGCACGTGATTTGATGAGAATAGGTCAGGTTGACCGCACACTCCACTGTAATCGATTCGTCATAAACGATTAAATCTATGTCTCTACTGAGAAGTTTTGTTGCTCTATGTGTGGTTTTCAATGAGGTTACTATTCAAAGCAGTTTCTCTCTGGATAAATGGCAATGCTCTCGTCAACATATTATATGTAGTTATGAGCGATTGGTGATTATAAGAGCCATTATTTGTTATCAAACAACTTTTGATTGCCATTCTGTGAATCTTCGTAGAAACTGGGTTCATGGTGCACTTAGAAGAATTTGGTGAATCTATTTCTTTTTTCAGATATTGGCATATCCTCTCAAGTATTCCAAGAAGATCCTTTTTGTTCTCGTTGAGTCAAGAATAAGAGGGCACGTTGTACTATTATGTAAAGAGGCCAGATATTTGTATAGTACTTTGAGAAAGGGATTATTTGCTTTACAGTGTTACTTTTTCCTCAGGCAGTCTGCTCTGCATTGAGCGCTTTAGCGTTCCTAATCTCGAGTTGATGAGTAAAAAGTAGTCCGATGGTAACCACTCAGTGCTTAGCCTGCCTCAATCATTTCCCGGAACATAGCAGAAAAAAGCTGGAGGGCTTTCGATTATAGGACAGAAATCTCGGTTTTGAGTGCCCAGGAATATGGGAAATCGGAAAGTTCTGAAAAACTCGTAGGTCCACAGTCGTGATGAGACAAGATTTTTTCTATTTTATTTCCAGATCACTTCTGAAAAGGTTAGCTATCCAAATATGGTAAACACTAGGCGGCGTTTCTGCGGTTTCTCGCAACTAAAGATTACCTTCCCAAGGGAATGAATCTGTTTGAGACCACGTCTCATTTGAGCCTGCAGAGGCTAGTGATATGCAGGTGTGAGCTCGCACTCTCAGCGCCCTTTCAAGAATCAACTAGTTGGCCAAAAGAGAGAGATTATTTGATTTTCCTGAGAGGGACCTAATACAGGAGTGAATAACTTGAGGGAGCGGGGAAGTGGAGCTAGACAGTATCTGAGTAGTTGTGTAAAGAGCTTCTTGAAATCTATTTGTCTTTGATGCCTTTTCTACTTACTAAGCTATACTCATTTCTCCAGAGCCTCAGATGGGCAAAGTGAAGCACCTTCCCACCGCCCATTGAACACTTTTTGATTGGTATCTATCTATCGATATTAGTTGGTAAAGCTTTCATTTGACCGTATGGGGTTGACGGGACGTTTCCACGAATGGAAATAATCCCTCGGGTGTCCACTGACCGCACTTCCGGTCCCCGAGTTAGGCACTTGCGGGTGGGTTCGCACTTCGAAAGGATACGAGTGTGCTGTGATATTTGCGGATGCTCAAAAGCAAATAGCAAGCGGACGCCGAACAGCAGTCGAATTGAGCTGACCAACGTAGCACTCACGAAATTGACGTAGCGACCTATTCGGAAGTGAAACCGATGAACCGGATATTTGGAAATCGACTCCTATTGAACGTATCGCACAGGCCAACCAATACCGCTTCCATTTTTGAAACGTCGCGGGCGTATTCCACAGAAGTTCTGGGTGAGAGCTCTTCCTACCGTGTTCAGGAGGGCAGTCAAGTTACAGTACCCTCCGAGAAAATCTACCTTAACCCAGCTTGAACTGCTCTGACGAGCCTTTTTTCACTTCTGCTCGGGAACCCCCTCTCCATCCCTACCTCTTAACTGTCTTTTTTTGAACTTGTACAAACTTCTTGAACCCTGTGCTGTAGGAATCTTGTCAACATTGCACGGCGAATATTTACGAGGCCCATCGTAAAGGACGGAAAAGAAGTGAAGTGAAAAACGATAGCAACGTCTACAAGTAGTGATGGGTATTGGGTTGAAGAGAAGGTAAACAAAGAGCGAGAAGGTCGTGAAAGTCATGAAAAGCTCCATTTCCAAGGAAAAACATCCAGTTTTGCTGTCAACACTGTAGAAATATTTACTGAAGAAACTCATTTCTGAAATATTTACATTTCTTAAAGGAACTGTATACCTATAGGGCATAAGAAAAGGAGAATCGGCGGCCAAATGAAATCAAGGGTTTTCTAGTTGCATTACGAAAGGAAGCATAAGGTTATAGCATAGTCGAGTGCTCAACAATGCGGGTTTTGACGGTTCTTGTTACTTGGTCGATGTTCCGGCTAGTTATCATACTCCTACGATCAACTTTGGGAGTACTTGGTAATTTGGGAAGAAGGAATAGAAGAAAATGAAGGAATAGAAAGAAGTGTTCGGTTTTGTTGAACAGAATTCGATCCCACGAGGAGGAAAGGTCTCAAGGGGACCTTGATAGTATTCTTCCTAGCGGTCATGGTACTATAACAGTTACTATTTTTGAATTCTTTTTTTCTTTAAAAAAACCCGACTTGAATTCCATCCAGAAACCTAATTTGCGAAATAGATTTTGAATTCCTGAATAACAGAAATAGTATATAATTTTAGTGAAGTTATTTACTATCTATTACTTATTCAGAATTACATAGTGTAGATCCTTGGATACAGTAGGGCTCGTTTGCCTTCAGGAGTCCTGTTTTCTGATGCTCTCAAAAGTTTTAATAAATAGAATTCTTCACTACATCTCGCCCAAGGGTTAGGCACACTGAGTAAAAAAAGATGGGGTTTAGTTTCTGAGCCTCTATCGATGAGGAAAATCGTAATGGAGCAAAATGCCGAATCGCAATCCCGTAACCCTTCAACATTCATTTCGAATAAGTCCCTGCCGAGCCTGTGGCGATGATTTCTCAAGAGCCGGTTCCGGTTGGGTTCCAAATAGACATTGAGCCGTGTACTTTAGAGATTTTTTTCCTATCAGTAAACATTGGACATCATGATTCCGGTCATCAGAAGAGAGGATCATATTACAACTCGCTTGATGTGTAACAACAGAATGGGGATGCGCCATGTATTCGATCCCATCGAATATTGTAAAGGCCATAGTTTTATTTTGCTTACGCAGTAGTTCAGCAGTCTACCTCAGTCTTCAAGACTCTGATATCAGTCTAATATCATAAGTGTTATAATTATTATATTTAGTCTTGACCACAATACGTTGAGTCTTCCTAGCACAAAGCTGCGCCCCCAAGCTATGCAATACTTCTACTCGTGAAAAATATTATTAATTCAACAATGAAATGAAATGAGTGTTCATAAAAGTGGACAGATCTGATTTACGCATACCTTGATGAGTGGAATTTGCCGTCCTTCATGTGTAGTACCGATTGGTTGAACGGATACCCTTTCTGGATAGGTAATTGCCAGAGCATTTAGATAATTAATGACATCCGCAAACGAATGGTATTGAGCCAGATTGAATTGAACCTGTAAAAAAGCAGCCGATTTGATTGATTCGACCTACTTCCCAAAAAGTTGCTATGGTTCTGTTTTACGGGAGCTAATGAAGAAGGTGAGTGTACAGTGTATGTGTTCATAGCCACATAGATAAAATTGCTAATGGGTGCGATATGTTAAAAAGGTGTCGCATTCTCAGGATGAGCTTTGTTCTTTAAGTCCCCGTTTTTGATACAGGGGTTTCTCAGAGTCTGCCCAGTGTAAATAAAGTTCTGGGTTGCCATCTGTGGAGGTCCCTTACTCACCTTCCCGTCCCGCCAATCTCTCAATCGTCGTTGACTTTTGATCTTGTCGTGCTTGATTTTCTGATCAGTGATCACTCTGAAAACACGACGTGATGGAATGAAACGATTTCGCACATTCAATTACTACCAAAGAAAGCACTCAAGTGTGTAAGTGGATGGTTGGGTTGAAGTTTTTTGTTGTGAATGGCTAGTGAATTGAGAAAGTGTCGTGGAGGTAGGAGAAAAGAAGTGATCCATAAGTTGAAAAACTGGTTTGCCAAGTGTTTTTTTACCGAAGAGCGACGTGAAGAAGAGTGCAGACCTCCCTAGATGTTGGTCTCTTTGAATCCATGAACCAGAACACTATTGGGGGTCATGGTATTACAATGGATTCTGGCCTTCAGCTGCAACAACTAATAGCTAATATGAATGACAGCATTTCGCCCTCCCAGTCGATAGTCTTACTGATCAACAGATTTCTAGAAGTGGACCTTGTCTAGGATTAGATTTGATCTTGCGGGAAAGCACTAGCCCTAACCTCTGCGCTTTAAGTGATAAGTGCTAGAGAGAGGAAAGTTTGGAGAAACCTGACCAATCCCCCTCTCCCAGGGATCGAACAACTCAACTTAGTAGAGCCTGGGTATTCAACAAGGATAGAAACCATGTTTGACTGGATCCGAACTCATACAAATTCCCTTGAGATTTTCAAACGGAGTGCGTGGCGCATCCCGAAAATGGACTGAATGGTGTCGACCATGCGGGTTTAGTTTGTCGTTCATTGTTCAGGGTCGTTCTGTCGTTTTTTCTGTCCCCTTTATGTCCCTTCTTGTACTTTGGAGATGTTCATAATTTCGATTTCGGTATTACAGGAAATTCTAGCGAAAGCAAAAACGGTCTGTCGTGTCAACTGACATTGAGCAATAAATCTAGCGATATCTGATTCATGGGCAAAATATCTGGCGGAAGCAAAATCGGCCTAGTCGGTGAGAAAATTGAAAGCTGGAAGTGTTTGTGATGATTCACGTCTCCCTTCTCGATCTCTTCCTGTCCTTGGCAATGTGGAGATAATCTGGATAAAGTCTGTTGCAGGAGACCGGAATCTTATTAGGGAGTTTGTCTATGTGAATTATACCCGGGCTGGTCAGAGTCCCTGAAAAAAACCAGCAAGTCAGTTAGAATATGATGTGAAATGACGCGAAATGGTCGAAACCTTGACTATCCTAGACACCCCATCTCTACTTCAATAATCCAGGATTCGGATGAGGGATTATCATCCAGCTTTGCATAAAAGAGCCATTCTAATGTCTGCTATAAAGGCAAATGCCTGTCCAATATCAAGGAAGAATGACAATGTTTTCGACGTTGTTCAGTCCAGTTGGGATGCGCCCTGTACCCCACTTCCATTCAGAATGGTAGTGGCATATTGAAAGCGTAAGTGGCTCATACAATTACTTAGGGTGGTCAGCCGATGTACAAGTCAGTGTTTAAATTCTCTCAGTCTAGTCTTATACCGACCCTTGATGGATGAAAGGCTTGGTGGGCCCAGGCGGATAATGACCCCTAGATTCGAGCCCGTGATCATGCGTGTGTGATAGAGTGCCGCTGCCATTACACCACCTGCTCCGTTATTTATTATAAAGCCAATTATTTGGTAGTATTCAGTCATTTCATGGTTATGTAATTTTTATATTATTTCCACGTAAATACTGAGAGAAAATTCGCCTTTGTTTGTTTACTCATTCAATAATTTTGATTTAATTTTCGATTAATTCGGTGATTTTTCTTAAGCCTATTAAAAACTATGCGGCAAGACACGGTTTTAATTTGATCTGAAAATTTTCATTTTCGGCTTATTTGTTGTAGCCGAATTATAATTTTATTCATTTCGAAAATTATNAGTTATTGATTGATTACTAGATAAAAGTATGAATATCACGGTTATTGTTCCGTCCTCACAAAAATAGAAATATTTTTTGAAAAAGGAGAAAGGGATATATAAATGTAAACAGGAACAAGACAAGGCAGTAGGTGAGAATTAAGGACTGATCTTGACTTGTTCAAATTCTTTTCCGGTTTTGAGCCATGTATTTAACTTTTGTTCAGAATTGTAGTCAGTAGTAGAAACGTATTTTTTTCAGTAGTCTCTGAACAATAAAGTAAAACCTCTGGTATGTAGGGAAATTGATTAGAAAACAATTAATGACCTTCGGATACCTTTCATTGTTCTTATGAAGAATTCATAGTTTTATTCTCAAGAATGTATCTGGCTGCTCCATGGCATCGTAGTGGAACCAGCGAAGATAAAAACTTATGGGATATTGATTGATCTTCTATGAAAAATCTTTTTACTTCGAAGATTGTTGATAGTTCCCTTTGCAAATGAGTTGATAAATGTTGGAGAAATATTCATTTTCCGAATGCGTCTCCTTTTGGATAATTTAAGGGCTTCTGCCTANAAGAATTCATAGTTTTGTTCTCAAGAATGTATCTGGCTGCTCCATGGCATCGTAGTGGAACCAGCAAAGATAAAAACTATGGGATATTGATTGATCTTCTATGAAAAATCTTTTTACTCCAAAGATTATTGATAGTTAGTTCCCTTTGCAAATGAGTTGATAAATGTTGGAGAAATATTCATTTTCCGAATGCGTCTCCTTTTGGATAATTTAAGGGCTTCTGCCTATTGATTTGAACAGTTTATTTGGAACTACATCGAATATCGGCTCTACTTGGTCAGTTTCAGGGTGAGCAGGACTAAATTGATATAGTTAAGCTAGTGGTTGAACATATAAAATCCATGTTCGGCAACATGGTAACAAATAGAATTTATAAATAATTAAGATAATAAAAATATTACTAATAAGTTTAAAAAAATAAATAAAGTAAAAATATCATAATCAAAACTAAAATAAAATAAAATATCAAGAAATATTTGGTGTAACCACTATGGGTTCTGCACTGAATTTTGAGGTTAACCACATGGCGACTGTGATAGGTCCTTGACTGACCATAACCGCAAAGGACATACCTCAGAGCTTAAGGAAGATCGATGAGGGAGACTCTGAACATGGTGACGAAGAATGGTCCAAAAATGCTAGGCACAAGTTTGGAAAGCGCTTGAGTATTAGCTTGGTAGAGGTAGGTGCCAACCGGCCGAAAACGGATGAAATGACCCACTTGCGTGGACGGATAGGCTAAATATAGCGGTGAAAGGCGAAAGCTATTTATATGCTATGTTGACCTGGTACCTATTTGTCTCCTACTTGACATTGAGTCGGCTAGAATAGGCACTGATGATCTTAGGCTTTTCGCCCTATCTTTCAACTCCACTCGACTAGCTCTGACCTTCTTTACATAACATCCATGGGGTTTCCCCGGGAACATGACGAGCGCAGCAGCTATGCGTGAACCGGGGCAATGACGGTGGCGGCGGCCTTGGCCGTGGTGGCGACACCGTGGCTGATCCGCGTGACCAGCTGTTTAGTCGCGTAGCAGAGTGGTGGAACGCGGTCTGTAAAGAGATGGATTCTTGGATAAGCTACTGGAACAAGTTCTCCCTTGCACACTAGGTATGGCCTGCATTCTATGAGTATGGAGAATGGCTTGATAAGCAAAGGTTACGCAGTATTACAATAGGAAATGATAAGTACCGTAAAAACCTTTCCGGTGCATTAGAGAGAAGACAAAAAAGAAAGTCATTAAGTTTTGCGAAGTAGAATTAGAGGAGCAACAGCAAAACCGTGTTTGGCTACACTTTGGCAGAAAAGCAGCAAAAATCGTCAAAAATCCTTTCGTCATTGCCGACACAATCAAAAGCGATCGGGAACGACAAGCCATCGTGTTCCTTTTCGGGCCATGTCCTGATCGGAACTACAACTCAGAATCAACTTTTTCGTCAGAATATAGGCAGAGTTGCTGAACATGTACTGCCCAATTGAAAAAACCAAAAAAAAGAAAACCTCAAAAGCTGAAAAACAACTAGAATATTGGAAAATGGAACGAAAATAAAACAAAAATAAGTAATCTAACATAATACAACTTATATAATTGCCCTGGACAAATTAATACAGAGCGATTCCTAGCAATCTGACTTGCGAAAACGTAATAAATGTTTATAATTTTCGAAAATTTTCAAAAAAAAAACTTCGTCTGAATTTTTTTAGTGGAAAGCGTCTTTACTCGAAATTTCAGTTGATCAAATCATCATGAGATCGGGGGAATCTGCAAATTCCTCTGAAGTTCTGCCCCGAAAATGTTACTTCTTCGATGGTAGTGATCAGTGGGAAGCTTGTGCTGTGAAAATCGGGTGGTCGTCTTTTTTATATCAAGCAGCTAGTCATGTATCTTGTGAAGAGATTTATATTGAGCTCGACCACATTCTACAGCAACTTGACACCTCCGAAATCCTTAGAACATTTTGGAACTTCTCACTTTCTAGCCCCTCGTTAGGAAGGTGGTTCCGGAAGAGAGTTTTGAAGCTTTGTTTTTTTTTTCTTATAAGTGCATAAATAATAAATCATCAGATCGAGTAGCGCCAGACCCACCTTTTCACTTCACAGATACGATCTAAGATTGCGTCGCCAAGGTAATGAATTGCATTTAATAAGCGAAACTAGGTTCTAATGGCAACTGGAATGTCACGTTCGTTTTTATTTATCGGTCGTTCTATTCTAACTCGATTATGCTAATAGTAGATATAGTTTTTATAGTTTTTACACAAAGTTCATAGGATATTCAAATGACATAATCGAGGTGAGAAAGGGCAAAGAAAAAGCGTTTGTCAATACCACCTTGCAATGGTAAGCAACGGTAATAGCAGTTAGTATTTGTAATAAAAAATAGTTAGTAATGGTATAGTTTGGTAGTCTTTCTTGGCTACTACCAGTACTAGACCACGGAAACGGCGGAAGTTCTCTTGGGAATCCCGAACCGCTCCACGATCAACTCCGTTTCAAGTTTTAGAAACTTCGGAAAAACTCGGGTCAAACCTGGTTTCACCATGGGAAATGGGACGCTCAAAGACCTTCTCCCGGAAGTGTAAATCCAAACCAGATGGTAAACCGGTCCCAAATCACTAGCCCTGCACTTTTTGACGGCTTAGTTAGATCTAATAAACCAAAGTTGAGTTAACTACTTCCCTCAGGTACTCCTACATAGATAAGGACATTTGTGGTAAATAAGGGTGGTCAATCCCTTCAAGGTATGGATAACCAAGTGGTAAGGGAAAGCATTTATTTGAAATTACCAGCTGTAATTATTTATTACTCCCTTACACAATAGTTTTACCATTATAACTTTGGAGGAAAGACACTCATAGGAATCATTCCCACCCAAACAAATAGTAATATTCGGGTCAAGAGCTGTAGGGAAAGGTGCTGTCAGGGTCAAATCCGGTTGACTGCAAAAAAAAAAAGATTGTGGATAATTGTTTACTCAAAAGTTAGGTAAACAGCAAAAATGTAAATAAGTGGATAAATACATAGATGAATAAAATAAATAAATGTCTAGAATCTGAACAAAACAGTAATCAGATAGCTTATTATCTCGAAATTGTTAAGGGTTTACTTTGTTTAGAAGTTTTTTACAACTACTAGTGCAAGATCAAGCCATGCGTGGTCAGAATCCCTCGATTAGGTTTGCGTAATCGTATTATCGTATAACGGGTCGTATTAGCATTGTTTCGGAATGCTTACGAGGTATCGTTACAAACCGTGAAGGTCGTTTACAACGTTTACGGCTGCGGGTGAGACATTTCGCTTCTAATAACGATTTTTACCGATGATATTGATCGTTATCAAGGCCAGAAAACGATGATCAAAGATGGTCTGATCCGTTCGTGTTAATGGCAATTGCGTAGGTATGCAGGGTATGCAGTTCGATACTGTTCCAGTCACTGTTCTCCCGACAGAGATCTTCAAAGCAAGGCTAGGGTGAATGAATCGCTATAGAATCTTTGATGTTACAGAAGAATGTAATTTAGAGTCAATACACTTCGAAAGACTTCAAAAGTAAATGATAAATAGACAAGATAGATCGCGATAAAAGGTAATGTAGTAAGATTCAAAGTGTAATACTCAACGGTATGTAACCTAACAGAGTGAAGGAAGTAGTGTTTGATTTCAAAAAAATTCAAAGAGAAGTCGCAAAATTAAAAGAGAAATATTAAATTAAAACCTAAAAAATGGAGTTTGTTTTTTGTATTGACGTATTTTGGAAAATCTGTAGATGTGATCACTTTACCCAACTTTAGTATTCTCGATTTTCGTTCATTTTGATTGAATTATAAAATATTAACTAGGTGCTCTAAAACCCTACAAACAAATAGTATCCGATTTTCTCCAGAAGAAATATTTACTTTCCCTTTTCGTTTATCTGTAGAATGTTCATCATCATTTACAAACTACTAATTAGTTTATCGATGTTTTATTAGTTTAGCATTAATAGAACGGTTTTGAGAAACGTTGGGCCTTCTGGACCTATACTTCATTTGCTGTTGTTTGCAATCTACTAAAAACTTTATAGAAAGAAATCTAGTAACGTTAAAAACGTCAGAAATGATTAATATCCAATTTAAAAAATTTTCCAGCTTCGATATCATTAGGTGATTTTCGAGAAACTGATCAGCCCTCACACTTGCCTTAAGAATTCATTAGTTCGTTTAAGCGTGTAAAGACGGACGAATGAGTACCAGATTTAAACGGATCTGATGGTATAAAATCCACGAGTAATGGGGAGTAGTCAGAATTTCTTAACATAGGAATACAGGATGGGTTTTTTCAAAGCTTTATTACCGAGCTGAAAACTTGTTGGATAGATTTTCAATCAATTGCCATGTCCTACTAACTGATCTAATGTCACTTCCGATCGTCTTCGATTTCGACGTAGGATCCCAAGAATCAATTGAATGGGAACTATATTATAAGAGTAATGGTTTATACCATACTGTTTTCTGTAAAGAAATGGCATAGAAAGTGGTACGACATAGCCCTTGTTTTGATTCTCAGAAATGAGGTCAAAGACAAAGTGAATTCAAGAGAAATGACACTTTTGAGGCGAAATTATGAGAGGGGAGTGCTAAAAATAGAAGGTATCGAGCACGATATCATCATCGACTTCGTAAAAAGTATTTTTTTCTTCTCTTCAACTTTGCTGAATTATCAAAAGTCATATAAATTATGGTATAATTAAATAAAAAAATAAATTACGAACAATAAAATACTCAGTCGGGAAGTTTCCGGGACACGCCATGCGTCGGTTCGCATGCAGAATCTTTGTTGCAATTGGATGTGAGACCTCTACAACGACTCCCACATTTGACCGATGCACAATTCATCACGTACCAATTTAATTTTTTGGTTGATTTTTTCGATCTTAGACTCCTCTGAATTCTGTATCCTCTTATTTGTACGGAAAAATGACATGTAAGTAATGGGAGGAGCTCGATTGTTTAAGGCGAGGTCTGTTGCGAAACTCGATTACCGCTTCATAACTACGACAGTTAGAGCTCGAGGAAGTGAGAAGTGAAAATTACAGTAATCGGCAATTTTTCCAAGGTCAATATTCGAAGCTTGTTTCTTTCATGTTTCGGACGTTTAACGATCTTAAAAAGAGTCTTCAAGAGGGTGTGACGTTTGTACGATTTCTTTTGAAGTTTCACAGTTTGCCGAATTACTGCCATTAATAATGTAACAGAAGGATTTTCTGTTGATACGTTTGATGTTACGTGGTAGCAGAGGGGCTTGGTTCTAATCTGTAGCGATTATTGTCGATTAGGATATTCATAGGCGCTAGCTAATACAACGAATCACGCTGTCACACAACCACTTTCTCCCCGGGTATCTAAACCGGCCCCGTTGGACTTTCGCTTCCTCTCTGCCTAGGCGGCACTCTATCATAAATGAAACGAGAGATCAACAGTTATCCCGGGTGTGATTACGATAATGACATGACTGTCGGTCAACAAATGGTAAACAGGTTTCAAAAGGACAACGTCGTTGGGAACATGATGGATTGCTGTAATCAGAAGAGTACGTAACCACGACCGAAACTACCGAAAATTAATGGTGAAAGTTCCAGGTCTCGAATTACTGCTCCTGTCGTAGTGGTTAGGGGCTAAGTCGTAATCACAACCTAACGGGAGTCGAAAAAGAAATAGTGAAATGTGGGATTTAGCCATTGTCCCGCTCTAGCTCCATTATTCTTTCGAGTACGCAACGCAAACGCACGCATTTCTATTATATTTCTCGACCATTAAGAAAGCACAAAAAAGAACAGTTTTAACAATAAGAACTACAGGTTAAAATCAGAAGTAGACGGAAGTAGAAGTAGTAATTGTTTAGTAATTGTTACCAAAAAGTACCGTACTTTTTGACATCTTCGATCATCACCGAGTAGGTAATGTTCCGGGAATCCAGCTCTTCGATGAGATTCTTTTTGGCTACATCATCCAACATGACATGCACTTCTCGACCGGGCTCCGTTGGTGCTTTCCAAAAGTCGAGCTGAATAGTTTGAAAACAATGAAACCTCCAAACTTCAAGTTTTTTTTTTCAGAAAAGTAGAATAATTAGTAGTAAAAATAAATAAAATCTGTTGAAGTACTAGGGGACAGTCGTAATCTATGGGCATAATGTGAAGGATGAAGTTTTTGGCCAGGGTCAATCCCCAAGTGGGATGCGCCATCACATTCGTCTTCCGTTCAGAATCGCAGTGGTGTCTTGAATGCGTATATGGACTATACATGACTTGTGGTGGCCATGTACAAATCAGTGCCCCACTCCTCGCAGACGAGTCTGGTACCAATAAACCGAGCCCGGAGGGATGGAGGGTATTGTTGGACAGATATCGATCCGGGATTCAAAACCGTGACCATGCATGGGTGATCGTGCGACACTTGCTACCACACCAGCCTCGCCCTGTAAAAATGATGTGCGTTCTTTCTCTTTTCGCAATATAGTACGGAATGGTTAATACGGGTGGGAGAAGTTCATGATTATGATGCCTTTCCGAGAATATCGAATAGAAACTGGTATTCTTTGAAACTTCGTTTCAAATGAATAATGGGCATGTCTACTATAACCTTCTTTGTGTGTACTCGTGCTATGATGTGAATCGGTCGAGACATCGTTTATACGATGATCGTTCCTTTTCTGGTTGTCTGAAGGGTCTGAAGGGAATGAACAGTCAACCTCTCTTGAAGTATAGATTCATCTGACGTGAGATAATAGGTACTTTATAGACTCGATCCCATCTGCTATCTTAATCAGGGCCTGAAACCTTCTGCTCTCGTGTAGCAACAAAGGTCTTTCGAATATTAATTGACTCGATAGGAACCAACAATTTGTAAAATTGGTTCAATAAAGGTGCTGTTCAAGACGAACTGATTTATTTACTTATTCACGCACTTCCTGGGCACCTAACGGTATAATGCAGCGGAGTCACAACCACCTGAGCAAAACGAACAAAAATTGAACTAAATCAGCAGGAAAGTGATGTAAATCAAAAGTCATTTCAGCAAGAAAGAATGGTTGTAGTGTAATAAAATAAATAAAATAAAACAAATCATAGCATAGTATAATATAATATAATATAATATAATATAATATAATATAATGTAATATAATATAATATAATATAATACAGTATGATATGATACGGCGGAACAAAATGTTTCATAACATCATGTGAAATGATATAGATTAATAGTATGGATAATGAAGTTGGCTTCACATTTTATTTTTCGATTTAGGGGATGAAAGGCTACATCCCCTAAATCGAAAAATAAAATCTTTGGTGTCAATCAATTCCATTTTTGATATGCCCCGCATTCGACTCCCATTCAGAATCGTTTGAATGCGTATGTGGCCTATACAATGACTTGCGGTGGTCAGTAGATGTACAAGTCAGGGCTTACATCTTCACAGAAGAGTACAGCACTGATTAACCTCAACCGAGAGTGAATTGTTGGTTGGCCTACATTGATATTGATTCGGGATTCGATCCCCGAGCTATGCGTGTGTGTAGCGCTTGCCTCTACAGCAACTCTGCTCTTGGCTGTATCCCACTGTTTTTTATATTCTCTATGATCATGAATATCAATACTATAGGTGACCAATAAATCAGCAATCGAAAAATATGATGATGGGACAATTAGCTTGTGAGTGTGTGTTGAGATAGGAGCGGAAACTCAGAAAAAAAAATGTGAGGAATGATAATGGAGAGGAATATGAATCATGACGACATTTGAGTTCTTTTTTCTAGTAAGGGCTGAGTAAACTGCAGAAAAGCAGTCAGTTGTGTTGGAATGCAGCCATCAATCTTCGTTAACTTTTTATTTTGCTTTCAGTGATTGAAAATCATTGCAGAGATGGTTACAAGGGGATGAAAAAAAGTTGTAGAAAAGACAGTTACAGTAGGAGGTCTTTTTCAATCTGATTTGACA
The DNA here is from genome assembly GCA_900617895.1 of Haemonchus placei. Lineage (NCBI taxonomy): Eukaryota > Metazoa > Nematoda > Chromadorea > Rhabditida > Trichostrongylidae > Haemonchus > Haemonchus placei. Next base: position 10,061 of record UZAF01018662.1, on the reverse strand, counting down.
AAAAGCCATAGGAGAAAGTTACTGATTCCTTCAAAAACAATGATAGGAAAGGTTACAGAATTTCCAGATTTTTTTTCGTTTTGGAATGATTGTCAGCTAAAATAGTGACGCATATCATGAAGAAATTAAAGCTGTCAATAAAATAATCTCATAGAAAATTATATATGCCTCTAAACAATTGAAATTATTCCCTTTATAATTCAAACTGATCTATTATAGTTGAAAGCCTATTCAAAAGGCTATATACATATTAGGACTACAGGTTATCCGAGGTCCTAAGCTAGTTCCTATTCATGAGCCCTTTCTGCCGTTCTCCGTAGACCCCAAAGCGTTCAAAGGGCAAAATTCTGCGTTCCTGTGTACAACTGTCCTCAAAAACCAGTTAAAAAGGAACGTGAAAAAATTAAAAGGTTTATTCGAGCGAAACCATGCCGGTACCTGGTCGCGCAAGATAGATTTGAAAAAAATATCATAAAAAATGGTGTTTTTTTGTGTTTAATTACAACAATCGAAGAACCCATTAATACTGCAATCACCGACAAGATAGATGACGTATTTCGCCGTGACGGAGGCTAAAAAAACAGACCTTGACATCTTTCATAAGGAGTTCTTGAAGAAATTCGACATCAGTGGTTGTGGCGGGTTTCAGTCGAAGCACAGTGAATTTTCTGGAACATCAGGGGAAAAAATCGATTCACTCAATCACTTTTGTGAGTTGGTTTCTTGGAAATCGATCTTCAGAATGAATAACCAGCGGGGTTAGATAGATAATCTCCAGGGAAACTTGTTACGGTGAAAAACCGTCGTTACTTTCTTTCTCTCTCTGTCAGCAAACAGTTTTAGAACGAGTTTTGTCGGCAAGCTCTCAGAAAAACTTCATCCACATATTCATAAAAGGCTAGTAAAAACATGAAGAACTCAAAAAAAGAGGAAAGAAACAGTAGCAATGATTCTTACCTGGCATATGTCCATGCTAATAATGTAAATAGAATGATGACTAGATTGGTATACGAGATCATTGGTGCCACTTCAAAGGTGGTTTAAAGTGTTTATGTAGACGTTATGAATAGATGGGCGAGTTGTCTAGTAGCCAGGTGGACGAAAATAACCGGGTATGGTGACTCGATCGTTGTTGTTGGCGTGTACACGATCTGGCCTAAGATCACGAGCTCAGTCTCAGTCGGCTAAGGAATGGGTCGTCGCACAGATCACAGACGACACGAGTTCCGTCCGAGTCGAGTCGTCTGAGCCAAGCTCGGCGCAGCGTTGTGTCGACCGGTTGTTCGTGATATACAAATGCAGGTTTGGGCGGCCCGAACACACACTTCGCCCGCCCCCCTCAGCCCCGCCGATGCCTCTCCAACCAACATTTTGTGCACTCACACCACGAACACGCTAAAGGCTATAGTTATGGTGTATGGATAGATACACACCCACGCGAGTTCTCGATCACCGCAGTCCTGATGCAAACTGCAGAGTGCTTTAGATTCAGTTTTTTTGGAATATCAATGCTGTCGGAGAAGGTAGTGGTTTAGCTCGTTATGAAAAACATCAAAGGGCAAGGGCCCTACCTCTTGAGGCTCATGGTGCCTTTTTTCTGAGTTTGCCAAAATGCTTGATTAACTGTGAGGATCAAAATGCTAGGCCTGAGTACTGAAGGAACCACAATTCCTATGCCAACAGACCAGATGCTGGCATCACCCCGGCGAAATATTTATTCGTATGGTATCTATAGATATAGATAAAGGCGTAGAAATTTCGAGTGAAGAGGTTTAGTAGGGGAGGTCTCAATCTGTGAGGAGAGAAATTTGGATTCTCGACCTTACATAGCTCTACTCACTCCGAGATTAAATACATTGAACAACCCAGCTGGGATACGCCTTGAGGTCGACATGTGGTTTGTATTTCCGACTGTCTGGATATTGCTTATTGGTAGAATCCATACGCTGTGCTGTCGATCAATGTCCCGAAGTCTTTATTGTTCCAGAAAAGTTCATTACTGTGAACAGGTGCTAAAGGGCAAAGTGTCATGAGACTCGTGGTTATTTTAATCCCATTGCCCGTGGGAGTGGAAGGCGGCGCCTCAAATCCCGCGTCATCATGTCGTGCCCTAGCTCTAACGGCAACATCTTCCATAGGTGTTCATGGAGATTTCCGCTTCAATCGGGGTAAGCTAGCGGTCAATCCCAGGAGTTGTTCTACATCGAGAGTCTCTTGGTTGGATTCCTTAGAATCGTCCGACAGTTCTGAAGTTGATAACCACACTATTTCTGCACCACTCAGCTTCCTCTAATCATCGCATAGGGGCATTCAAATATCAGAACAATTTCTATAAGAAGCTGACCTATGGCGCAATACAGGAGTGCCTTTTCCGAGAAAATGAATGACCTTGATCTTTGACTGAACTGAGGTGGGCGGATGGCTGATGAATATAAGCTCCCAAGGAAGCTGTTCAGCGGTGTCAGTGAACAGCTTCCTACGTTTTCAAAGGCATCACTGAGTTTCTGTAGATTAAGTTCCTTACTCGATAAGACGGAAGGATCTGGCATAATCGTAGACTCGTGTCGCTTCCAGTAACGCCGTGATGTTCCAGAGGTTCTGGAGACTTACGAATTCAACGCTCAAAGGGCGGCACAATTCCGAGCTTCCTGCAATGAATTCTCATTTTTGCTGAGTGGCGGCGGGCATAACGTTCCAGCCTCGATGTCAACGAGGTCGCCATTTTGACAATGGCGAAACATCACAAAAGAACATCCCGTATGAAAGTGAAAACCGCCGCCGTCATCATCGCCGCCATACCTCGATGATGTGACAATTGGGAAGAGAGAATGTTGAAGAGGAAACGAAAGTTCATAGCCTCTATTTCAATCGTCACCAAAGTGGTGCCGACATCGGCGATGTCGAGGTCAAGAGGTAAAAAACTGTCATTGCAATGAAGATGAAAGGCGATGACGAACTAGATTGGATAGTTACTCTTGACAGGACAATGGAGTCTCGCTATGCACAGAAAACAGACAAGTCTACGCTGATCGGCTTGTTCCTCGATGGAATGGAGGTTACTTTTTTTCTTCTCCAAACTAAACTTGGGCAAAAATAAATATAAAACCCGTAAAAGTTCCCTTTGTGGTTGTAAAGCAGCTAGTTTGCCTGTTCTTATAGGAACTGCCAGGATTGGGGCCAGTGTGTCAATGACGGTGAAAGGTGGAGGTGGGAGTGTGGGCATGGTTGGCTGACTAGTGAAGAAGTCTTGGTTGGGTTCTAGCCACAATCATACCTCCTACCTCGCAACCCGGTTAGGGTTAGAGTTAAGGTCAACCGATCCGGAAAAGGTCGATAGAGGCCCAGCCCAGTTACATCGAATGAGGGCTTAAAATCTTTTGATTCTTTGCTGTATAATATTTTTCTGGAGGTTTTGGTGACTATGGTCTTCTCATCTCCCCTGGAATTCTACGGAATACCTATTCCGGAAGGGTTCCCCAAGAGGTTTCCGGTGTCAAATTAGCATAACGGTTACTTGATGGAATAATAGGGATAGGTAAGCTGCTTCCAGAAAAAAAAACCAGAGCTGGGAAATCAAAAAAAGGAGTTTTGTTTCAACCAGTCGACAGTAAAGCGTGATAAAGCGGTTATGATCGCATGGCCTTTTGTAGGCATTGGTCCGTAATTGCACAGAATTCTACATTCGACGTCTAACCTGATATCTTGAGACTTCTTGATCCCGCTAGCCGATTGACAAGTGTCGAGCTTGATCTCTTTTGTCAGAAATGGGTCTATAAAAGTCGCAAGGGGTTAAAGGCGTGATGTTCCACCGAGTGATGAGCCGTAAATTCGCGGAGCTGAATGGATGGCGAAGGAATGAGTTTCTCGAAACATTTGTCGCACAATTAAGTCGCTCGCCGACCACTTGCGGAAAATCCGCATTTTGACTCATCGTTGCCCTGCAAAGCAAAGACCCGTTCAGGATTATGTAGGAAAGTGAAATGGTGTTTGGTATTTTCTTAGATTTCTCTATGTCAAATGATTGGTATGAGCAGGTCAGCTAGCGAAGCAGGCGTGGTATTCCTCAAGTACGGATCTGTTTTTAGAGTTTCCGAAAACTAATAGCTCCTAAACAAGATTAATCACAGGGCCACATTCTGTGGGATACTGCCCATGAACACTTCTGTCTTGATAGGGAATGAACAGGGAATCCATAGTGTTAACTAATAATGTATCGGTCCAAAACGTCCTCTGTGGAATGCTCCTAGTATCTTAGAAGAATTGAAGTAAAAAGTTAAACTTTTGGGAATATCGTTAAGCACCTTAGCGAATTCCTCTGGTCTAATGGCAAATTCCGCATTAAGGCCTGGTTCTGCTGACTATTCCTCGAAGATATTCGGACAGCAAGTGTGTAGCATTGTTGTCTCTGAAAAGAGTGATGCCAACAGTTTTGGAAAGCAGACAATGACACCTCCTCAGGAACGGCCGCCTCCAAATGAGTGTACGGTACAATAGAGAAACCAAAACAAGGAAGCGCTCGTTCTAGAACTCGTACCTCATACTTTTACCCTTAGATCAACATTCAGTTGTCTTCACTGCTGTAAAAGAGTATAGGGTCCTTAATTGGGTCACTAGATATTGAAACTTTGGTATTGATACCATTTTTGATGAAACCTTCTCTATCAAGACGACATAGCTGTCCCATTTATGTAACCCCTATTGATGTGTTGAAAAGAATTTCCCGGAAGTAGCTGTTCAGCGTATTTCAATGAATTTTCTGTAATTTTGTCAATATTTTCTATAATGATAACATCGCTAAGTAAGTAAGAATAGCGGAACAAATAGAAATGTTTCAATATTCCAGTATAACCAATTAGTCATCCAAAGAACTTGCAGAAACAATTTGATAGCAATTTTCTGGTCTATCCGATGATATGAGAATTCGGCGCTATTTCCCATTAATCATTTCCAAAACGAAACACAGCATATCTTTAAATGGAGGTATTCATTTTAAACTAGTAATTATCATTATTCAAATAGTTCTCTATAATTTCTTGGAACTGAAGCAGCTTAACGATTTCTGCCCTTTATTATACGTTTTTAAATCCAATGTTCAGTGATTTCTCATAGACCCTCTGTGTTTTTAGTTTTGTTTATTTTCATCGAGGAAACTAAAAAAAATTATTTGAGAAAGTGTAAAATGTTTTTAAATTACTCTTGTAATTTATCATCTACATCAAAGCGATAATTGAAATATTCTAACCGATTCAGAGTGCGCCATGCATTTGATTCCGGAACTTCAGAATGTAATACTTGTATATATTATATTATGCCTGTTCAATTCAATTTCTAGGTGTAGGCTCGCCGATGTGAAAGCGAACATTTTGCTGTTTCGGTCTCTACTTGAATGTTTATACTTTGTTTTATGTTTGTTTTTGTTCCNGGTCCAATCAGTGATTGAATTCCTTGAATCAATCATGATCATTCCATTCTGTGTAGGCCACAGGGATTCATGAAAAGATGAGTAGTTGCTGACGAGGAATAGACTTGTCATACTAGTATTCAATGCTGGTTTCGTTTCTCAGCATCTCTTTTGATAATTGTTTCCTTTGCCTTCAGGACTTATGAATTACCGTAGATTGTTTACCTGTTTATTGGTAAAGACGCTGAGGTGCACTTCAAAAAATAGAGAGAATGGGAGAGTGGATGCAACTGAATAATTACAGGCAGGAGTCAATGAAACAAAATGAACGATTTACTATATTGGCTTACATCTCATCAGAATTACCCTCTTCTTGAGCGGATACTTATCAGTACCCTTCCCCAATCAAAAATTTTCCGCCCTCTAGAACTCCCACAGATAAAAACCTGTGTTATAGGAATCAAAAGTTGCAGATAAGTCCATCAAACTTGCAAGGCTGGATCTACTGGGAAGTCATTCTTAAATGGTGGAGGTTGCAGGTCTTTGGCCTTCTGGTCCTTCCAGTCTTCTTTCCGGTTCAATTTTGGGACGTCAGCCCGAATGGGATGGTGTCCTTGGCACTGCTAATTTTACCTCTTGAATGGTAAATTATAGTACGATACTAGAAGTTGTGAATAGAACTTGGAATAGACTCTTCTTTGTCCGTAAAACCACTTCCAGTAATTTTTGGACTGAAGTCCCTCTTTGAAATCATGCCATCTTAATTGTGCGGGGATCCTGACAGATCATCTTCGGAACGTTGATCTAACCGGGATGGCATCGTTTGATTACGTTAATTTCTACGACGACATTTAAAGTAGCCTGTTGTGTAAATACCTAATTCGTTTAGTGATTTCTCCCCAAATGATGTGAGAAATATGGCAGAAAACCTTGGCGCGCTCAATTAACCCACACTATGACCAGTTACCCGAGCGAGGCGGTCTCGCTACAGTTCTTTACGGACAGCTCACTGACATCACCGATTTTTATGACATACACCGTCTTCTCACTGGTTGAGAAGATAGGTATCGCTAGAAACACCGAGTAGCGCACTACCTTGCATGAAGCTAGGGATCAAATCCTGGGGCGTTGCCCGCCTAAGCCCAGTGTAAATTAGTCGGTGCTAGACACGTCTAGGATGGAAACAGCAACGGCGGAAAACACATTAACTCATCCGAGTAAACGCAAAACAAACCATTAAAAGTTTTCTTCAAAGTAACCAGTTCTTTGCAATTTTTTATTGCCTCTTCCAGCGGCAGCCGTGAGATCCCCCTTACCATTGCATAGGAAAGTTATTATAGAATCAAACCTCACACGATTCTCGTTGAATGTTCAATACGTAGCGCCGCTCGAAGTAGTCAGAAAAGATCACTTGTCAATATTGTGTCCACTTATTCGATAGAAGAATTGGACACAATATTGACAGATAGAGATACAGATAGAGTTCGGACAAAGTTTGATGCCCAGTGAATGCCCTTTGGCATCGTACTCGATAAGTACACCACTGAATTCTTGAGCGACTTGTTCCTCTTTGTGCTAATTAATTACCCGCTACTTAATTGATTTCTTGTGCAGTTATTCAGATGCTGTGCTCGGGAAGTGCACCTTTTACTTCTCAAAATGTGGGACCGAGCTTTTTACCCAATCTTTATTCGGCTGACGTTTCGGCGCTGAAACGTCAGCCGGTTAAAAATCTCGGTCGCACAGTTTAAAGACACAGTTCGCGATAAAAATGGTTCCTGAGATGAACCTGTGACCCTCAAAGATAGTACAAGGCGCTGTCGAAAAACGGCCTAGATAGGGCGTAATAACGGCCCTTTGTCGAGCACATCGGTGTTAGGGCCCTTATTATTCCCTATCTAACGAATGCCCCAACCTGGACAAGTTCTCACGGCGTTCTAATGGCAATAGAGGTAGCACCATCAACGTACACGTTTGTTGCAGGCAGCTTACTATAGCCCGCTGTACGCAATAGCGCACTCCTTCAGACAACTCGTCCAAATTACCCTTCCCTGATCTTTTGTCGTCACATTCCTGTCCAATCCCTAATTTTACTACTTTCCCAAAGCTTCATATTGCTCTAAGTACTCGATTTCCGAATTTTTTTTCGCCACCTTTGCCCTATGCTACAATATCACTTCCATTATTTCTCTTAACCCCAAAATGATAGTGAAATCAGCCTTCGAAAAGTAAAAGGTACAACTCAAGAAATCTGAAGAAAAATGTCGAGTTTCATCCAGAGTCGGATTCGGACTCTGCTTCGATATATATCAATGTTCACGCCGTAAGGGGGTTCAGGGTCATAAGGGGTAAGGGAATCGTATTCTAGACGGATATCCATCAGGGTTTAACGGACCTTCCTTCCCTGTGGGATCCATTAACTGGTAAAAGACTAAACTGTGAGGGCAAAATCACTAACTTATACATCTGCTGGCCACCGTAAAGGCCACATACGCATTCAATAAGCTACAACAATTCTAGATGGAGGTCAAACGAATTAATGCCGCTATTGTCATTAAATCGAGGGCCCACCCTTCAAAATCTCGATGAACCGAAATGAAGCAATCATTGGCACGGCGATAATTGGATTACCGCACTCAGCTAGCTGAGCGAGTGCTTCTTACATTTTCGAGCTGTTAAAATTAATTTTTAATCTTTTGGTCACGAAGAGACGCAAAAAAGTCCGACTGCTTACGATTTTATTTAAATTCACAAACACTTTTCTCCTTGATGCGGCGACGCCTCTGATACGACTCCAACGGCTGTCATTGTATTTTAATCAGACTCGCTTTTTGGCTATCAATAAAATCACTCGTTAATATGTATGCATACTAATATGGGCATCATAAAGGGGGAGGGGGAAAGGGCAGAGAAGTTGAATGGGAGCATTTGAAAGATTAAGCAGCCATGAGACATCGAATCCCTACTATAGAATGCTCATGAGACTTTCTCCTTTTCTTTTCAGGAATTTAGTTCTCCTCTATCTGCCAAGATATTTTTCCAGAAAATTGTTTATCCTACCTTCAAAGCCTTGTGTTGCCTAATCGCAGAATACAATTTCAAAAACAAATCGTCCTTCTGCGCTAATCTGCTCGGTTCTGGGAGCTGGAGGAAGAGGAACAGGGATCAGATGGAGTAGCTGGAACAGTACAGCAGTACACCGCAAATCTCTTCAGTACCATGTCAGTGTGTTTCATACTGCATAACTGTGGATCATTCAGACCAAAAAATCGAGCTGGCCTCCTTCCACATTGCTATAAGCTCATTTCCTGTTGGGTCCTCCTTCTTATCCCACACGGCTTCCTAACTGCTTTCATTTCACGATGAAATAGCGCTCAATGTACTAACTCGATTTCACGACTGAGCGTCGAGTTCGGGCACATGTCGTCCCCTAATGTTGCTCCACATTTTTTGGAAATACAAGGATCCTCACTATAGACACAGCTGTAGATACATAAGTAAGTTGGATCAAGAGTCTGCCCAAGCACAAATAAGAATGACAAAAGAGAATATCAATATCACACAACTAATCACCTTATTATATTCTATTTATTCTTGTCACGAGTACAGATTTTCTAACCATAATGTCAACAAAGTAAAACTAATAATGCCAGTAATGACGTTGTGCCGAAAACTTGTTGACGTCATCTGCGTCTCAGCTGACTCAGGTGAAGCAGAAGCTGACGTAGGTTCCGCTAGCCGTCGTAGCCGGAAGGAAGCGTGGACCGGAATGGGTGGCGACAAGTCGTCATCAGACGGTGACATGTCGTCACCCACGGCTGGAACTCGTCGTGGGCGACTACGACACGGTACTTGGGCACAATCAGCGCACACGTGCAGGTTGCAGAAGATATTCACCTCGTTACTGAAAAAGTTGAAGACTTTATGAAATCGATTGCGATCGGTTATTGATTGGCAGTGATTCGTTGAGGAGGACATATTGGGACATGGCGTCCGAATCCGATAATAAGGTCAGGCACTCTTGAAAGATGGCGAATCAGAAAGCCCGCTACCGTACTGTCTGCTTCTTAGATAAGTAATGATTAGTTGATTTCACTATTGTCCGAGGGATTACCGGGGTTGCGGCTGTTGACGTTGATATGGTGAATTCAAACAATCAATACGTATACAATATATAATTGTAGCGCACGCATCGCAACCGCACGCTTCCCTCTCTCTCCACCTACTTCTATATGAGTTATGTTAGCTAGTTGAACATGGCCGTGAACTACAGAGACACCCGTAAACTGGATCGTAACTATATTGCCGTTACTGGAAAGAGACGAGAACAAAGGGATGATTCATTTACTCTACTGATACAGTTAGATGAATCATATCGTTAAAGGGCTAGTAAACATCCGGAACTAGTTTTGTGCAAACAATGGGTGGGTATGATTTACTCTGGTAGTTTCGAGAATGAATCAAAAAGAGTAAGCCCGTTCCCGTCGAAGCCTCAAAAAGAATTGGGATTGCGATGGAAGCTTTCATAACCAGGGAGTGTAAGCCGTGAAATAGCAATACTATAAGGTGCCTTCGCGCTAAAATGATTTGTCGTTTCGATAGATTAGTCTGAGGTGATAGATAGTGGTAAGCGTGTGTAATTGGTAATGAGTTCGCAAGA
>UZAF01018661.1:20227-30863 GCA_900617895.1 Haemonchus placei | reverse complement strand
AGTTCTCCCACAAGTTGATCACTTTATTTAGGAGGATAAACTGTTTAGGAACAAATCAATTGGCGTCAGATCAAATTCGTTGACAATCAGGAAACGTTGGAGATGATAGGAGTGAAACCAATGAACGTTTTCTCGTTGATTGATGAAGAGAGTATATTTCCCAAGGTAAAGCTCCAGCTCCATTTCAATCATTGTTAAGGGACCTTTATGTGATTCTGAATTACCCATTTCGAAACATGATTTCATCAGGGTACCGATCATACCATGCTCTCTAAATTGCACGATGCTAACTCTAACAAGAGTTACTACATGCGCCCAAAGGCTGATCTGCAACGTTCCTTTGGAATAAAACATTTTGCTGGACCGGTTTTCTACCATGTTCGAGGTCGGTTCTAGGTTGGGACGAATATGCTTTTCCAAATAAAATCCGCCAAATTTCCAGGGTTCCTTGATAAGAATCGAGATGCCTTTTCGGCAGATTTGCATGCTCTCGTTCAATCATCCAAAATGCACCTTTTGCTGAGGATCTTTGACGAATCTGACTATATTCCGGCGGCTATCGAAGGCACTATGAGGTAGGTACAGTTCCGGTCAGCATTCATTTATTCTAAAAGTTGGGCTTAAGGGGCAGGAGCGCCACTGTCAGCAGCCAATTCCGGAAGTCATTGGAACAACTGATGCAGCAACTGAACCACACGGAGCCATTCTTCATCAGATGCATCAAACCGAATGAATTCAAGAGGCCAATGGTATGTCACCGAGAGTTCTTTGCAGAAATATTTGCCATACCCATAAGATGCAAAGAGAGCGGCTAATGTCTCTAGCTGAAAGTGGCCCTGGATTCTTAAAGTTCACCTCAGCTTTCCAAAAAGGGTAGATTGCATCAGGTATCGTGGGCCAACCTTGCGTACGCAGCAGTTGAGCGACATGTCTCGCACTGTCGGTTCCACCGGATGACTCCCATTTCTATCAGGGAGCTCCATGAATAAAAATTCCTTAGACATCATCAAACAAAAGCATTCTATAGAACTTTCTGGATCTAACCGTGATGCCCTTTCTTTCGCATGCCACCGCTGGATTTTTGGTGACATGAAAAGGGAGAGCAGTTTAAGTTGCGACTGAATTGGAGGGGTCACGTAGATGATTCAAATATGGCTTTCCTTCGCTATTACTCTTCTTCTTCTTAAGAGTTAGAGTTAACAAACTTCCCATTTTGTTTGTTTTAGCTGCTCGTTATCAAACGATCAAAGTACTGTTTAGATGATGGACCGTGGACTGGTGCTACGTCAACTTCAATACTCTGGGATGTTAGAAACGATCAAAATTCGTCGAAACGGCTATCCCATACGCCACGACTTTGAACCTTTCGTTCAACGCTACCGGGTTCTCGTCAACGGGATTGGTGAGACTCAAATCACTTTTTTTTTATTTTGCTACCTAGTTAACTGACTTACAAATGGATCAGCCCACTGAAAAGAGCTCCATTGTCTGTGGCGAATTCTATAATACGAAACTATTATTACTCTCGCGGATAATCACTAGACAGTCCAGTTAGGACCTATGCATGCATGAATTGAGAAAATGGTAAACCAGTCGATAAAGGTCGCATGAATGGGTATATGAAAGGGCCTATTGGAAAATCTCTTTTTTTGACAAAGAGCATGGAAACTGATCCGTCAAGACAGTCGGTAATTTCCTTGATTCTCGCTAAACCACTTGGTGCACCAGGACCATGAACACTTTAGATTTTAAATAGTGCGCTTAGTTTGCTTTGTATGTAATCCGTTTTCAAGTGGTTTTACGAGTTCTTAGGTCTGGAACTGCTATCTAAAGCAATACTTTTTCTTATTTTTGAATGTTTGGTCGTTCCACTGATATTTATTGTAGAAGAATTCGAGAAAGCTGCACTCATAAAAAATTCCTCCCAAAACATTGAATTTGTTCATTCTCGTAATCTTTTCAAATTGTTTTCCTTCCACTCAATTTATGCTCCTTGGATTTTGGAGTAACTGAGGTGTCTGGCCTGCGTGCAGCTAGCCTCAAGTACGTAAAGTCCTTGTAACCCTTTACAAGACTTACATACTGCTTATTCACGGATTCGAAACGGCTTCACGTTGTTGACACTTATAACTTCTTGTAAACCACCCTCTAGCTTTTTATTCTTATAATGGAGCACCAAAGTCATCAGTTATAGGCGCTACGAATTATGACAGCAGAAGTGCAGCGGAATTGATTTGCCGCAAAGTGCTTGGACAAGGTTCAGACTTCCAGCTCGGGAAGACGAAAGTGTTTTTGAAGGAAAGGCATGATCTGTTTCTGGAACAGGTACGTAGACAGCACGAATAAGATTCTCCAGTGAAAGACCGAGTTTCTACACGGATATTTGCTAGGAATATCATCGCATGCTGTCTTACCGGGCTACGGTTATTCAAAAGCACGTCAAAGGTTGGGTGGCAAGGAAATCGTTCCTCAAGAAGAAAGAGGCGGCGATTGTGATTCAGAAGCACTGGAGGCGTTACGTTCATCAAAAACGATACTCACAGGTATGGGAACTGCTCTTGTTCCCACTCTGGTGGGTAATATAATACGTTCGTTACAGATCATTGCCGGAATCTGTCGCCTACAAGCTGTTCTTCGATCTCGACAACTCGTCCTACATTACCAAAGTTTACGACATAATATCATTCAGTTCCAGGTGATAGCGTCAACGCTTTTTTTTCGCTGCATTTTCTTGGAAGTAGAGTGAAGTAGAAGAGCAGACGTTTTTCGATAGCGCGCCTATGAGTGTATTAAATAAATGAAATAAGTTATATAAAAGCCTTCAATAGGCCGCATGTCGTGGAGCGCTCGTCCGTGCAAGAATCAGAGAGCTGAAGAAGAATGGAGGACGACGAATACCGGTTCAAGAAGATCCACGGGACGAGGTCAAGGAAGAAGTCAGGGAAGAGGAACTGGTACGATTTTGCGTAAAGCCTACCATACACTCATGATCTTCCACATCCAAATAAACTCTAATTGTAAGCAGTGAAAGCACAAAACTAGTAGGAAGGCTCCCTTTTCAGTGCTAGCTAGTCGAAAAAAATGACAGAGGTGAGAAGTAGGAGTTATAATGGCGGGGGGGGGGGGGGGGNGGGGGGTGGTGGTGGCGGGTGTTTGCCTTGAAATACGACGGACACAGTAAAATGAAGGTCCTCTCCAGAAATATTGCTTATCGCTATACTCAATCAAAATGTAGTACCAAAAAAGAAGCTATTCAGTGGTTCCCTAGTACGTGTGTCAATCCTGATTTATATCTTTCCCACATTTCAGATTTTTCTCCTAAACGGAAGGCATTTTGAGGTATCATACTATATTGCTGTGCTCCTTTACTTTGGGCCTTTTTTCTTGAGCGAGCATCAAGTTTTCTTGCTCTTTTCTTTTTTCTGCGATTATTTCCAAAGGATATCCCCTTTGAAATGTGCTGCTTCGAAATTTCTATTCCTGAATTGAATGCATTATATTTCATCTATGCCTTTATCGTTCCTGATTTTCCATCTGTCTGATTCTCATTCGTATAGGTAGGACAGCTCTTCGATTTCCTTCCACCCGACACTCGTCTGGAAACGATCCCGGACAACGTTTCCGGAAGCAGTGATAGTATTGACTCTATTCACAGCCAGGTATTTTCTCATTCCGTGGATGAGCGAACTTTTATGTAGGCTAAAGCTTTACAGGGGCCAGCCGCTGAAACTGCTGTGAAACTGGGAGACGATCTGGAGAAATATCAGTTCGGAAAATTCGCTGCCACATATTTCCAGTCTCAAATAACCTCTTCGCACTCGAAGAAACCCTTGAAATCACCTCTCCTGACTCACGAAGACTCCGGAACCCAGCTGGTCAGTTTAAGTACAACCTGAGAGTTTATTAACAGTTCAGTTAATATTTAGGCAGCAATGGCTGTTTGGATAACGATTCTCCGGTTTATGGGAGATATGCCAGACGTGAAATATGGCTCGAACAATGGAGACGTGCCGGTAAGTTGCCTTAAAACACTCAACGTCTGAGGAATGTGCACTGTAATTTGTAAAATAACTAAAGGGTGGAAAAGCGAGGGGGTGGGATCTGATTGAGGATAAAAGGATAAGGTCTATGGGCGTCGATCAACCCTGTCTGAGGGATGCGCCCCAGCGTTCGACGAGACTTGATGCTGGTCCTATCCTACTGCAATAACTAGTTGGGGCCATTTGACAGGAAGTTGTAGAACAATTGCTAATTGGAGTGTTGTTGACTTCCATTGCTTGAGGTGCATCTATGCGGGTTGCGTGGGGTCTCGGATGAATCCGCGTGGAAACTTTAAACAGTGGAGTTCAGTAACACTAGGACCTTCCAGCGATGCTCAGATGCAAGTGAAAGTCAAATTCTTGCTTGAAGTGAAATGTAACTAAGCCCCCTTTGCTGACTTTATGCATCCTAGGTGTAAGAACAAGATTTTGCAGGGAGCTTAAGCACCCGCTCAAAGAAAACAACACCCTAAGCTCGTCACATACGGTACTTTCAAATACTTTCATAATGACGGATACCATGCGTTGTTGCTCACTTCCTTTTCTGAGCCTACATAAATAAAATCAAAAGTGCAGTTTTGGCGTTGACAAACCCCATTTTTGGAGGGCCTACCCTTTCGAATTATATTCAGCATCGTTGAGGTGCCTAAATGCGTATTAGACTCAGACTATTAATTAGCGGGGCAGCTGAAGTACATGCCAGTTGTTTTGCTCCCCAGAGAAGTCTGGTACCAATCATTCGGTGTCGAAACGTTGAAAAGTGGTAGCCCAAGGCGGGTACGGGTCCGAGGTTTGGTCCCGTGAGCTGACGCTGTACCATTTCTCTCTTCGAAAAAAAATGGCTATACCTGAACAATAATACAAATAATTATTGTCCTAAGGCCTTCTTCATTTATGATGCATCTTTGAGTACAGCGGAGCTGATGAATTATGAAATAAGTGTCCAAGAAGTTGAAATATCCATGGCGAGGCGATAGACCAACTTGAAATATTGGTTATGCACATATTTGCGGTTGTGGTTCATACTCTGATTACGTCTACTCCCCTCACTTTGGTATCAGTAAGTGATCTTAGAACTTTAGGATAAAACTCCGATTATGAGTCGACTCTTTGAAACACTGAGCAGAAAATACACCTCTCGTGACGTCGAGGAAGCCGCCCAAGCGGAGGAATTTGACGGTGCAGGTCGAACTCTTAAGAAAAGCATGGGGAAGAAACTGATGTCCATGACATTAAAACGAAAGACGAAGCTCTCAGGTAGGTGCAGGCAGCAGAGCGCTTAATTCATTTTTCTCGAAATTGAGTCGATTTAGGCATGAGCTCCTCTTCGTCAGAACGCTCGACGGATTCATCGTCATCGTCGAACGCTTTGATGGAGAACAGACCGATGAGTTCACTCGATAAGCTTCACTACATTATCGGGATGGGAATACTGAGAGAAGAACTCAGGTAAGTGTGGGAAAAGTAAAAATATAAAAACGGCGGAAAGATTCTGTCAACATATTTCAGAGACGAAATTTATTGTCAGCTCTGCAAGCAGCTCACTGGCAATCCGTCAAGGCTTTCGGCTGCACGCGGCTGGATTCTGCTGTCGCTGTGCGTTGGATGCTTCGCTCCTAGCCCTCGGTAAGATTCTGTACAACTCCCTGTCTTTTCAAGAACTCTTCAGAATAGTTTGGAGTGGCCAATATGCATAATCTAATTACTCCTCTTCATGTTGACTAGCTGTACCCCCACTGAACCTCCCATTCTAAAGAATTGCAAACAAAAACGAAGTCCTGTCCATCTGCACATTTTACTGTTGTCAATTCAGCTTTATCAAGTACCTTTACTGCTTCATCCGGGAACGTGGTCCATCCGGAGCTGGATATGCGGCTTACATGGAAGAACGATTACGACGAACTGAACAGAATGGATGTCGTCATCAACCGCCCAGCTACGTCGAGCTCCAGGTAAGCGCCCTTCTTAAAATTGAGCATTCCATTCTCCGAAAGCTTTCGTGAAGAAGTTCACCCCCTGTGCTGTAGGTTGAGTTCCCGGTTTTCCGAAGTAATGCGGTTCACATATGACTTCTATTCCCCAGAGCTATTGGGGCGAACCTTTCCTCTCTGCGGTTTCCCTGAGTTTTCTTATTATTTGAATTAGCACGTTTCAACACTAACCTGATTTTTCCACAACTAATTGACTTTCAGGCAAAAATTCATGCCCAGCTTTACTAAAGCTCAATACAGTGATATACACAGCATCAGAGAATGTTAGACCAGCCTCAGAGATACTTTTGAAGGCGAACAAAGCGAAGAAGCTGATAGTGTTAGCCGTGACGCTTATGGACGGGTCAGTGAAGACGTTGTGCGCGGACAGTGCCACTACGGCTGCTGAAGTCTGTTCAGCTCTAGCCGAGAAGATAGGCCTCAAAGAGAAGTTCGGCTTCAGTCTCTACATTGCTCTTTTCGACAAGGTGAATACTTTTCTGCTCGATTCTTTTATCCGCTCTACGATGTCCCTTGTTCAGGTGTCATCCCTTGGCTCAGGGTCTGACCATGTGATGGATGCAATATCACAATGTGAACAGTATGCCAAAGAACAGGGTCGGCAGGAAAGGAGTGCACCATGGAGGCTATTTTTCCGAAAGGAGATCTTTACTCCTTGGCACGATGCCAAGTGCGTTTTCTTCTTGAGCTGTCTTTGCCTGGCAGTGATGGATGAGAACTTTTCAGAGAGGATCCAATCAGCACGAATCTCATCTACCAACAAATCGTTCGGGGCATCAAGTATGGGGAATATCGATGTGATAAAGTAAGCCTGGCTCAGTGAATCACCATTTTCAGTAAATCTCTGCTTTCGTTCAGGAGGATGATCTCGCATCCTTCGCTGCCCAGCAGTACTTCATCGAAGAGGGGCTCCTGGACGTGAATCGCCTCGAAAGTCAACTGCACAATTACTTACCAGATTTCGAGCTGAACGGGAAAGAATTGGCAAGAGAGCGATGGATTCAAGCAATCATGTACCACTACAGGAAGGTAGTGAAATTTACAGTTAAGAAATTCTGCTGTCCGTTTTGTGGCAAATGTGGTTACTTGCAGAAGTTTGGTGTGAATCCTCCATCACCACATCATGTTAAGGAGGACGTGGTATCATTTGCCAAATTCAAGTGGCCGCTATTGTTCTCCAGGTAAGACTCAGCTTTGCTGGGCAGGGAGTAATGCTACAAGAAAAATATGAAATGACGTAGGGATTTTCTTCGACAACGAGATCGAAATGAAGAAGGAAATTTCTTTGAGCTTTCACCTTCTCCCCATACAAAGACATCGTAAGGACGTATTTTCTCGTCAACCCCCATAAAGTGACACCGCTTACAGGATTCCGCTATCGTCACCTTGTGGGCGTGTGGAATATTTTACTATTAAGCCCTCTTTTTCAGTGGCGGCCATTTCACAGATGGCCCAAATAAGATGTGATTGATGTATTCGTGCTTTCAACTGTAGGGAGTTCTGACGACGTTCTTTCCCCTCCATCAATTCGAATAGGCCTTGCACTTTGTTTTGGCTAGATTTTTGCTTTACAATTGTATTTAGCGGTTTGTGTGTATTGTAAACTGCTTTGGGTTACGGTCAATTACGCTTCTAAATCCCTTTGTTCCGCATTCCGTTTCCATCATGTCCTACATTCAGTTGAGGAGCCATTCTTGTTCCGAATGCTTCCAGTGGGCGGTGCTTCCAAGCCTCTTGTTCTTCACCATTCACACGGGAGCATTTTGAGTACGCTTGCAGGTTCTACGAAGCTACCAAATTCTCGGGATCTCCCCTCCCTCGCAATGATGTCATTGTAGCCGTGAACTGGACGGGTATCTATGTGGTTGACGATCAGGAGCATGTACTGCTGGAATTCAGCTATCCAGAAATCACGAAAGTGACGCACCAAAAGTAAGGTACCACAATGAAATCTTGCTAAGCATCGATCTTACCGAATGTTCTTCCAGGCAATCGCGACCGGGTGCTGATACCTGTGTCGTTCAAACGGTGACAGGAGACGAGTACACATTCCAATCACCCAACGCTGAAGACGTGAAAGACTTGGTGTCGACGTTTATTGACGGTCTCAAACAACGAAGCCGATATGTCATTGCAACTAAACGCCAGAAGGGGGACGGTGAGTGGGTTCATGTCGTAGAGTTGCAGAGCAATCTCATTGTATTGCTTTCCCAGATACGTCCAATTTGCTCGAGTTCGAAGTTGGCGATCTTATAGTCTTGATGAATCAGACAACTGGGAAGGATTTGCTTACTGAAAAATTAGTCAAGGTAGGGATTAGAACTTTGCAGCTTTAAGAGTAGCCAATATTCGGAGCTACAAACCTCTGTTAAACATTTTAGGGCGAATGTGCGCGGACGTGCCTGCAGGGTTATGTCCAAACGGAGAATGTCTATGTATTACCAACCCTCATCAAGCCGAATGTGAACACTCTGGTTAGTCATCTGTCTCAAATTCCATCAGATAGCTACCTTCCAAAATGGAATCGATTAAGCCATCGTTGTTCGGAGATAGGCTAAATTATTACTATTGAAGTACCCAACTGACAGCAGTCCTATGGTTCGAAGAGTCTCAAGACACAGTTCACAATTCCGGATCATCTAATTTAAGAAGAGTAATGGAATTGATAGTCCAGAACAGTACAAAAGTGTCGAAGAGAACTCGGAACTTTGAGAAAAAGAGAAGCATAAGGCAGTAAAAAAATAAGTCAGGTTAAGAATTATGAAAGCTAGGAAAAAGCTGCATGGTAGGGGTAAACGGACGACGTTCGAACGCGCCATTGCATACAGCTGGCTGCAATGCGCAGCCTGCGTGCAAGGTGTCGGTCCCGGTGCGAATATTGTAAACTTCGCAGCTTTTACAACGCTTAGCAACTCGTCCGCCTTGAGATCGTGTTAGCAATCTCATACTTTTACTGATAGTGTAACGAGCAATGCATACGTCTTTGTTGTCTGAGGGTATCGAAAGCGCTATACAAGATGAATGTTCTCACGACGCATGAAATGGCTGCTTCCATAGTCCGCCGGAGTGCCGGCGTACCGGCGTGCCAGCCGAGGTAGTGCTAGGAGGGAGAAAGGAGGCAGACGATGGGTCGACGGTTGCATTTGCCCTTCGGGGCTTATGTAAATGATTTTTGATCTTGTTTTTCTTCGTTTTCAGCCCCTTCGAAGGGGCTTGGGCGCGACGCGACCGCCGACCCACCGTCTGCCTCCCTCCTCCCCCCTGGCACTACCTCGGCTGGCACGCTGGCACGCCGGCGGACTATGAAAGCAGCCATTCTGGCTTTTTGATTAGAAGTTTGAGACTGCTCAAACTTCGCGAAATAAATGAAGTCAATCGATCTTTGCCAGTAAGATCTTGAACCACACCCAGCCAAATCGTTCTTGATGTTCAATTCCTGACTTATTTAATTTCCAGTATTTTTCAGCAGTTATTCATGAAAAGTGAGCAACTGTCTCTGGATATTATCAACAACAATCAAGTTGTCGTCATCCAGAACAACGGACGGCCGCATACATTGGAACAGTTTGCCATTGACAATTTCAGGTTTGCTGCCTTTTTGCTGTAGTATTTCCGCCATAGTAGGTCTCAAAGCTTTAATGTACTTTGACAGGGCCCCATCTCGTCCATCAGTCGCTCAACGGTCCCTCATGACGCTGCGACGTCGCGATGTCGCACCTCTGCCGCGGTGGCGATTCAATCGGGAACCTCTGGATGTGCCGTTGTTGAAGAAGCTGGAAGGGAGGTGAGCCTTCCACTCGTGCGTGTTCACTTCAGCTTTCAATAGAGTTCTGGAAATTCAGGGAAGAACAGTGTCGAGATGCGATCACTATGTTCATGTGTTTGCTAAAGTATATGGGAGATCAACCGTCAAGGCGAAGTCGACTCGGCACCGACCTCACCGACAGCATCTTCAAACCGGCTATCGCACATGTGAGTCTTCACCAAGAACTGCAAAGTCTTAAAAGCGACCCGGAAGGCTTTGCTGATCACCTGCTGGCATATCTATCTCGAACATATTTCAGGAAATCCTCCGCGATGAGCTATATTGTCAACTTCTACGTCAACTTACGATGAACCCCTCTATGTTATCAGAAGAGAGAGGATGGGAACTAGTTTGGCTTGCAACGGGCCTATTTGCTCCCAGTACAAGTCTTCTGAAAGAAGTGAGTATCCCTGTACTGTCTTTTGATGCCAAACAAATCGACCAATCTCCAAAAGTATTCATTTCAGGTGGTGCAGTTCTTGAAGTCGCGTCCTTATCCCGTCGCCCACGATTGCCTCCTCAGGGTAATGAAGATGAACAAGTAAGCTCGCAAAGTTGTTTCTGAGGTGGTAGAGCGTGGAAGCGATATTATGAGCTTTGATCATTTTCAGAGGATATTCCCGAAAATGTCCACCTCATTTAGTAGAAGTGGAAGCGATACAGCACAAAACAACGCAGATCTTCCATAAGGTAACTAGGATGGTGTTTTCTTTCCTTATACATTGGGCAATAGCCAAACATGGGAAATTAGTCGAAATGTCTATCGTACTGTGGATAATTTACCGTGCTTATTGAGGGAA
>UZAF01018661.1:0-19286 GCA_900617895.1 Haemonchus placei | reverse complement strand
CCCCCCCCCCCCCCCCCCCCACCCTCTTCTCCCATTCGACTATGATCTTTCCATGAAAAGTCGCCTCTAGGCTGCAGAAGTAAAATGGATGTCATTAACTGCAGGCTTCGATAGAAGGGTGTACTTCTCTCCTCCTAGACCAGATGCCGAAAACGTTAGTTATGATGACTCGCATTTTTAGGGGTGAAAAGTTAGGAGACACATCGATGAGTGAGTTCGCATGGATGGGGATGAAGTACATGTCAAATTCTTTAAGTATCTTTTAGAGGCCAGAATAAAAATTGGAAGGGATAGGTCACCTGCTATGATGGGAGCGAAAAAAGTACTCGCTCTATATCTTTAGTGTTCTCCCAATAAATATTTTTTCGAGCAATGTTTCATTATCTCAACCATAAGGCCATAGCCTTCAGTGAGTTCATTTTCTGAGAGAATGAAATGAATGCTTGAAGGATGAAAGGATAAAGTCCTTTGAAGTCCCTCCGGGAGTTGTTATTTGATAGCAGACCGTCGGGAGAATGAATGCGCTGACTTCGACATCGGCTAGCCACCACAAGTCACTATATGGGCCAGATACACATACCACTTACGTACTCAATAAGCCACTACGGTTTTAAGCCACTACGGTTTTGAATCAAAGCAGAATGCGGGGGCACATCCCCCAGACGGGATTGATTAACGCCGAAGGCTTTATCACTTTGAATAATTCTTATAGCTGAATATGTTTAAATTTTTGTTCTGCATTTACAAGAAGAATTTTTCTTAGGTTTACTTCCCGGATCAGTCTGATGAAGCGATCGAAGTCGAGTCGTCGACGAGAGCCCGAGATTTTTGCAGACGAATAGCTCAGCGGTTAGGACTGAAAAAGCCTGATGGTTTCTCGCTCTTTGTGAAAATCAAGGAAAAAGGTAGTTCTGATTAAAATGTGATATCGATTGGATATTGTCGAGCAGTTAGAATTTTAAACATATTTGCATCTCATTTTGCTTTTTTCGTCACATCTATCAACTCTTTGAACACAGACAGTGGTTGAACAGTGGTAGATGCAGAATAGCTTCGACAATCCGAGTATATTGGAAGCTGCAATAAACTATATGTAGCATTAAAAGCATTCTTTAAGTTAAAATTGGAACACTAATGGAAACTAAGGGAATCAACCGTTGACTGTTTTCAGTTTTGGCGGTGCCGGAAAGCGAATTCTTCTTCGACTTTGTACGCCAGCTATCCGATTGGGTCCAGAATAATCATGCGCTGAAAGTGAGGCGTATCTCGGGCAGAACTTCCAAATCTTCGGATCAAACTCATCTTTTCCAGGAGAACTCAATAATCCCAGTCAACTACCAAGTTTTCTTCATGCGAAAGTTATGGATGAATGTAAAACCTGGGGATGATCGGAATGCTGACCTGATATTCCACTACCAACAGGTCGGGAACTTTCTTTTCTAGTCTTTTCCAGTGTAATACTTCATAGAACTGTGATCCACACCAATAATTTTTTTCCATAAAGTCCATATCATTGGTTTAACTATGAATCACTGAATATCGTCCCTTTTAAGGAATGTCCGAAGTACCTACTCGGCTATCATAAGGTATCCAAGCAGGAAGCTGTAGAGATTGGTGCCATTATCCTTCGAGCCATCACCAAAGACTCCAAGGTTCTTTAGCTATTCATCACTTCAAACCGAATAGATATCGTAAAAGTAGTTTCATTCCAGAATGCTCCATTAGCACAAATTCCTCAACTACTGAGCGAGTTGGTGCCGACGGATTTGATAAAATCGACATCATTGGGCGAGTGGAAAAAGGTCCTTTCTTTTCTTCAGGAGACCATATCTACATTATTTAACAGACAAACTTGCTTTCCTAGAAAAACGGGATGAGTCGTGGTCTCCTCAGAAATGGGAGCTCTGTTATGGTCCAATTAATTTGACCAAATCACACAAGAGGTTTTTGGAAAAGACCTTCAGGCTTCTTTCCTTCAAAAGCGGCAGCGTTCATTCCATTGAATGGTCTGAGCAGGGCAGTGTTGGACGGGAAGGGATTAGAAGTTTGAATTGAACTCNCGTAGGGATGGGAGGTTTAGCTTTCGCGGGCGGGTATCGATCGGATGCATTCATGACATCTGAAAATTTCACAAATAATGCTAATTACCACGAAAGGAAAAGTGACTGAAGGGTCTTCTTGCGTGTACTGGAGTTGCTTTCAGGCAATATCATCTGCCTACGTCAAAGTTGAGCATATGTCATCGGATCAAGCTAAGATCGAATTCCTCACTCTTATGTCAAAGAAGGATTCATTTGGATCAGCGTTTTTCCCAGTAAGTTTACCAGTCGCTACCGACGCATTTCGCATCTTCACAATGACCTCTTGTACTGCTAGTCTTTTGAACTTTTCGAGACTGCATAGGGATTGGATTGGCATGACTTGGGCTGCTTACACATTTATTCAGTCGATGCCCTACGGTGACCAAGAGTGTAGTATTTTCAACAGCTGCTAAATGGGAGAGTAATCAATCTAACTTCCCTGACCAACCATCTTTGTGGAACGCATGTTGAGATCAGTAATATGTACCTATCCTTATTAGAGACCTCTTACCATAAAAGGCAGGTCGAAGGGACTTATTGTTAGAGTCGCTATCAACAAGGTGTACTGCCGAAATAGTTGTTATTCAAAGCTGTCCCCCGTTAGACGGTCGCGGCTTCCCCAGAACCCCGAAGCTGTTCCATATAGACCTTTTCTACGGCCGCGTCCCCTGTAATCAGCAAGTGTGATCAAAGCAACGAGAGAAAACGGACCTCAAGTACATATACATAATATTGATTACTTGATCATTCCCAGAGTTCTTACAACAGTGACCAAGTGCAAAAGTGAGCCTGAGGATCATTGTGACTTCACCATATGGGGGTATTCCAGTGGGAGTGCTTCCACAGGTTCTGATTCAGTCCTTAATGGCCAATAACCTGTCATTGTTTCACTTTCGCCAACTTTTCTGGCACTTGTTCACGAATATCTTTAGGGCTAGCTATGAACTTCATCGTTGATTTACAGGTTTCACAGTACTCCGATCTTAGTCTGCCGGACAAGTTGTTGATAGCCATCAATCCGAAAGGAGTACATCTCTACAATAGCGAGTCAAAAACGTTAATCACACAGGTACCCCATGAATATCCTTTTTTTGAACAGCCTATCCCCCTAGACTGAATGAGAATTCGTGGAAATAACTCGGTTGACAATTCACCAGTAGCTTCGGCTTGGTCCATGCGACCAACAAAAAAATGCAGCGTTCGAGGAAAATCAATTGTTCGTCAGTACCAGTTACACAGCCTTCAGATGGCATGTGATCGATTTGGTCACTGAATCGTTCGTCGGGAAAGTGCATTTCTTATTGCCTTCAAAGAACGACAGGGTAGGCAGCGGCACACTTACGAATAGCGCTGTGTCCTATCTATGACCACGGATTTTTCATCAACTGTAAAGCAAATAAACCAGTGGCACAGAGGCTGAAACCTCCTTGAGGCAGCTCGAAGGGATTATGTCATTAGGACCTTCTCAACCCCCCCCCCCCCCCCCCCCTCCTCTCATATGGAATCACATATTGCCTCTTTAGTTTTTTATTTATTAATCACCTATTGTACTTCTACTCATCTCGTCCTTCTGCTAGTCCTGCTGTTTATGGGATTGCCGCCTAGCAAAAAAAATTGTGAGGCAGTTCACGCCGTACACTTCTGGAGAACGCCCGTTGTGGAGCGCAAAATGTCTTTCGGTATTTTCTGGGCACCTGGGTTGAAAAAGCTTACTTCTGGGTGTTACAGTGTACCAAATTTTGTTCCAGTATCCGTTCAACGTCATATGCAATTGGACAAGCGGCAATACCTACTTCAACATGACTGTTGGAAATGGAATAAGGGGCAATGAGGGGAAGAAACTACTTCTCGATACTACTATGGTGAATTTCCTGATTCATTGTGAAATGCAATGCCCGAAAATGAACTTCCGATTTCAGGG
Organism: Haemonchus placei; assembly: GCA_900617895.1. NCBI lineage: Eukaryota > Metazoa > Nematoda > Chromadorea > Rhabditida > Trichostrongylidae > Haemonchus > Haemonchus placei. The sequence goes on along the minus strand of UZAF01018661.1, from coordinate 15,284 downwards.
TTACAAGATGGACGACCTGATCACTTCGTATATATCGGTTCTTATCTCTGGTCAAAATAATCGTTCAAATTCTCGAAGGAACGAGTCGATCATCTAATACATACAGCTAATCAATGCCATGTCTACCTCACACTCAGTTGAAGTGTCTTTCATACATGATTCCCTCAGTGTACTATTACTTACGATGTTTGTTGTGAAATCGGATTTATAGTTGGCGAATAGATACTGACCGTCCTGTANTTTCCTCACCACAGCGTCCTTGATGGTGGGCAGACGCGACCAAGGGGAAGATGCGCGAAAATCGAGCTCCCAGATAAAATGCTTCAAAAACTGTACATAAAAAGGTTGTTCGAGATGAGGACGACTTGAGTAGCACGGAGTTTTTAGCCAAACTAGCAGTTGTGTGCTACTGCATAGAACTGGCTTTAGTAAGCCAGAAATGCCTTTCAGCGTCCATGGGTCACGACTAGTTGTTTGAGCTTTCAAAATGTGTGCTCCACTGACAATTGTACAGCGTCTCTGAGGTATTCGCAACACTTTTGGGTGTGGCATACAGTTGATACAGTTCTTGAGCCTTAATGCACCCTCTCTAAGCTGCATTTCCACCTGACAGCGCCACATGCCACATATGTCATTCTTCGAGTCTACGGATTTACCAGGGCGGATATGCCAACAACAATTTTCATGTTGAACTAAGCCTTCGGGCGTCTACCAAGAGTCAGAGACACCTACGCTATCTATTTGCCAGCTATAAACCTTTTTCCAGGCCTCCTCCCTGCACTCCATTGGGATCAATTTGCCATTTCGCCATCGTATTTTATTATCTTGAAAATCTATGCAGAGAAGTACGCAAAAGCTCTCATTAAACTATTTATTCGTGAAATAAATTTATATAAATACTCCTGAATGTATTCATCACTGGGTACATTTATAACTATGAAATACTCAATGATTGTATAAACAGCATGAATCTGAACATTTGCACAACACGGGAAGGTTCAGAGGAGGTAAGCAGCTTGTCGGAGGGCTTCACATGGTCTCCGCAAGAGCAAGGCAAAAGGAGAGAGGGCATGGCTACTTCAACACTTGTTTCCATATCACAGCTTTTAAAAACCGAATTATCAGAATGGACTGGTTTCTCAACGACATTCTCTTTCCGAAATGAGGCATCAACGTCAGTGATTAATTTCAACGAAAAGAAAAACAACAATTGTTACACGAATACTCTCTGAACATGCACGGCCAATGATAGGAACAACTAGAGCTCGGAACCCGCACAAAGTGAAAAGGATTCAATAGACTGGAGGGGATGTGAAAACAACTCACAAAAACCAAAGCGGGCTTCACCTTTTCGGTCATCATCTAAATTTTCATTTACGGTTAAACTCGAAGGATTCAAATGAAAGATGTCGCACCCGCATCACATTTGGTTGTCAGATAAAAACAAATATCAAACAAATATGACAACGACCCCATATAGAGTGCTATTCTCGTATAAGATGATAGAAAATTTGATTAAAGAAATATCAAACGAGATTCTTATCAAGATTACGACACTACTCAAAACAAATGAACGAAGTTAGAACAGCTATTGATTATCCCTTTTGTTTCGACTTCTTCTACCTTTTCTCTGGTGCTGAGGATTGCCAACAAGCACGGAAGGGTTCACTGTAGGATCTCCTCTCATTGCAGCCGATAAACTCCCTGGCGGGTAGATCGACATCACGGGAGGCCTGATAGAAGTTATGTGATGACAGCTGTCAATGCGAATGTGATAAAATCCCTCGCAGAAAGCTGCCTTTAGTATGACCTTTCGTTCGTAAGCTTCCGCTGTCTTGAAGACTTATTCAAGGGACAGCGTTCTCACACTGCTTCCTATCCCCATTTGAAACCTTACTATATTTTAAGCCTTGTTTTGCCCTTGACATTACTTCCCTAAACCTTATGATTGTTACGAATCCACGCAATGAAATCCGGAACTGCTCATACAGCAAAAATCGACCAGCAAAAGCCAAATTGATAGAAGTTATTTCACTGTCAGCATAGAAAATCAGCCACAGCTCTATTTCATTACAAGTGCAAACCGAAAACTTCAATGTTCTACTCACCCAAATTGTACACTGGTTTGCTGCTGTTGTTGTTGTGGTATACTTTGTCGTAACTGGTGATGCACTGGATTCGGCATAACATTCTGCGGNGATAGAAGTTATTTCACTGTCAGCATAGAAAATCAGCCACAACTCTATTCCATTACAAGTGCAAACTGAAAACTTCAACTTTCTACTCACCCAAATTGTACACCGGTTTGCTGCTGTTGTTGTTGTGGTATACTTTGTCGTAACTGGTGATGCACTGGATTCGGCATAACATTCTGCGGGTTGTAATAGGTTTGTCCAACACCAGGAGGTAGAGGAACAGCCATGCCGGCTGGTATTTGCTGAGGATTCACGTGAGCGGACATGGATGGCATGGTCATCGCTGGAGGAGGCCGCGTTGTGTCAATATAGGGGACCATTGACTGTAAAAAAAGATTTTTGAGGAAAACAGCCAAAAGTCAAAAGGAAGATGTACATAAAAAAAGGTCAGAAAGTATCCCAAACAACTTTTTTCGATTAAACTTCATATTCGGAAATCTCAACCTCAATTAAATGATAAATAAATAAGTTTACGCTACACAATGTAACGGCAAAACCGCGGATATATCAACCGATGATTCGATAGCAGTTCAGATTGCCATTTGAAAGAGATTTCGATGCCAGACGCCAAGGATTGATTAACAAAGGAAGAAATAACTGGATTTGTTATGCTGCGTACAAGCGCAGGTAGTGTCTTTACATAGAAACCTCAAAGAAATTTTTCGATGGTATTTTCTGCACAACCTAATACTAATAATAATTACAGCAATTTGAGTACGCAATAGTAGTGCAGGGTCGAAGATTCCAACAGGAAGTGTGTTATGTTTGAGTAGCAGAAATGAATACCCATCCACTACTGAGTCTCATGTCGTCTATACCGCATTAGGAGTTGTTAATCACTGCATGGCGCGTTTCTCTTCGCAATAATACGCACAGTCAGTGAACAACAGTGGACGGGGGGGGGGGGGGGGGGGGCTGTACAGACAATAATCTTTCGTGCGTTCAGACGAGATGACACGGTCTACCCACCAGAAAAGATCAAACCCGATTCAGCAGTTAGGTGCTGACCTTTAAAGGTTTTTATGAGCTCATTGTTAGACCTCCTGACACATTTAGTGCACTCATATGTCACGCCCCCACAGACGGAGATGACAAAAACGGAGGTATGTAGCGAGGCCATCAAACCACACTGCGCTCACCGCTCGTAAGTTTCCTTTTATTCGTCTGTGCGTTTTCGCTAAATAGTGTGTATTGAGCTTTGATTGAGGTTGGTCAGCTTCCCTTCAGTGAGGGTCGGAACACTTTCATGGAGGTTCCAACAACGATTAGTAAGTAATATTAGTGAACGATTGTAATCCGACACCACCTTCCCGTCCCATGTCCCCAATCAAACACCACTGAACACAGTCTCAGTGGAAGCGCAGATGACGAAAAGTAAATTTTTAGTGGCAACGGTTCAACAATCGAGCACATGGAAATGAAATTTCTTTTTACACCCACTATTTGAAATTCAAGGTTTCTTATACATGGAGAAATAAAACTAGTTCCATGTGCAAGTGCGACAGAGCGTTTTTCATAGTAATAAACAAGCATCATTGGCATTTTAGCATTATGTAGCAGACTGTTGCTGGAACAGTATCTCCAAAAGACAGGTTGAAAGCGAAGGTGAACCAGTAAGTATTATACGATATGATTGGTACGCAAAAATCGCAGCAAACATGGAAGTGGGAGCATAGCCAGGGTGGGCGTCTTATTAAATTAAAGACTATCTCAAACGATTAACCGCATATTGGAACAGAGTTCGAGCCAATATTCGACTTGAATGATATCAGTCCATATTGTATACGACGATGTGAAAGCATAGAGACCATTGAAGCAACTCTTCCTATGGAAAATGAGCAGGATTTGTTAATTTGATGTAAAGCGTATTAGTGGAACCCTCAAAATGAAAGTAAGAAAAAAAGAAAGACGAGATAGAAGAATATAGTCGATATATAAGTCAAGAAAGCAATTAGCTCCGATTAGTTGGAAACAAGCAACACCTGAGAGCAATAAAAAAATAAGGTTACGTATGTAGGGCTAAAAAGGATGGACGTGCAGAAGGTATGTATGTGTCTTTTGTGACCAATGAGATTCACTATTCAGCAGTCCCCCGCGAAGGCCACGTACACAATCCAGAAGCAGCATTACATTGTACGCCTGCACGTATCTTCACCTTCAAACACCAAGGCAAGACAGGACGATCTTTTAATGGGCTCACATACGCTGAAACACACCTTTGACCACTTTTTAGGGAGCACAAAACTGATGAAATTTCCTCCGTAGCTCAGCAACTCAATTAGGAAAAGACATCTCTTCTCAATCGCAAAAGGCATGCCGAAAGAGAGCAAACAAGCACAAGTAAACAAATATTCCGAAGTTTTTTGAGCCGCAGACAGAACGTTATCAATGGCAGTAATACTCAAAGGCAATTGAGAAAAGTGGTGCGACGTCCGTAATACGGCAAGCGCAGCGAAATGCTAGAATGATAAATTCTCCGGGCTTTTTGATTCTTATTTTCCTAAAATAAACAAGTATCCATTACTACTCGGCCATTTTTTGAAAAAAAAAAGCGCTTGACTCCATATGTCACATTAATATTTCGAATAAATGCAAATGGAAATAATTAGTAGTTTTCCCATTTGGATCGAACTAAAAAGACAAAACTGTGAAGATTTGAAAAAAATATTTTGTGATTTCAGCAATAGGAAGGTAACAGCCCCACCTGTTTTGCACCCATCGCCATTGTGTAGGGTATATGTTGTTGAGGCTGAGAAATGACATACTGCGAATAAGCGTTTATGGGCTGTGGAGGTTGAGGCGCTGTCACCACGCCCTTGGGTGGTTGCCCAATCACTCCAACTTGCTGAGTTCGTCCTGGCTGGGGGATAGGATTTACTTGTTGTACCGGCATCCCCATTGGGGGCGATGACATTGTTAAAAGCGACGCTGGTTTCTGCTGCGATGGCAGCTGATTGGGCGCCAATGGTGTCGTAACTGCAGAAGTTGGAGGAACTCCTTGCACAGTGCCCATTGACGGCATTACAATTGGCCCTCCCATTGTTCCGTCAAGAGTTGGACCACCTATGGCTCCAGCGAGGGGTAGATCAGTAAAACGAGGCACTCGGATTTGTTCTGGAGATTTACACCTAAATGTTCAAAATAAATTTTGAGAAAAGCTATTAATCACGAAACCTGACGGCTCAACAACTGTACCAGGAAGTTAAGGATATCGTCACAAGCGAAATTCATAGGCAATTTTGAACGGTGACATGAACGTCAGCACGGATACAATTTAAATAATTACACACTTTACCGAGCTACCAACCATAAACAAATTAGATGCATCTAATTTCTAAACTCCATAACGAATTCAGTTCAAACAACTACCAGTTATTTTGAAGAGCTCAAAGAAAACTGACCTACTGACAATTGCTACATTTTGAGCATTTTGTGAATTGTCAGGCTTGTATTCTGGGCCCATAATTCGATCCCGTGCTTTCACATACAAAGCTTCTTTTTGCTGCAAAGGACTGTGTAGCTCAAAGAATACTTGATCTAAAGCAGAGGAAGAAAGCGTACCTCAGGAGTTAGCTGGTTCTTCGCAGCTTCTTCGGCCTTGGCACGCTGCGCCTGGTACTTCTCTTCTCTGATTTTATCACTACTTTCGGGACGCCGAAGAATCCGGACAGGAGCTGGTGGCGCCCCACCAGGTCCTGCTGGCATAACGGACGGGGTAGGTATGAGACTTGGACTGAAAAGGAACGTGTTTACAACGGTTATGATTTTAAGTGCTTCATATAGATTACTTACTTCAACCTTGCCTCCTCCTGACATTTTGCGGCTTTTTCCTTGCGAGCCTCTTTATCTGCCTGCGCCCTTTGCAGAATGCGGATCTGTAAATCAAGGGATAAATAGGAAGCACGTAATTTACCTAACACAAATCATCTAATAGGATGAATAGCCAATAACGATGACCCGTGAATCGATTCCCATTCATTATAATTCTCTAAAATATAGCTTGGGATAGATCAGGAAGTCTTGCATGAGGTTGCACTCAGTCATGCGTGCAAAAAGGATCCTTGAAGCCGCTACTGAGGAATTGGTCTCTCTGGGCTATAATGGATGAGTAACAGCTGAATAATCTGAATGGTAGAAAGCCGGGGACACCTCAAAAACTACTCCAAATGAGAAACGATTGAGTCAAGCACAGAGAAAACTATGGATGTCTTGGGCAGTAAGCAGAACTTTGTCATAAATAGATATGGGGACGAACGCTTTCTTAATTGGACTTGGTCCTCTACCCAGCCTTAAAACTGCTGTGCTCGGACCCCACATAGGGTAAAGCGTTAAATTTTGACTAAATATATCAGTGCCCCGTTTATATCGGAGCAAAAATGTTCCGTTTGGATTGAGTTTGGAAATGTTGGGACAAATAACCTGTGCCTCTGCCCACCCACTGAGTCAAAGAACCACCTACAACTTTAATTCGCCTAAGATACGAATCTCAATATACCGACAGGTACTACCTTTACCTAGAAAAAAATAGCTGTAAAGGTTTCTTGTAGGCTTGACCATTAGGTCTAATGAGTCCAATGACTTGAGGGAAATGTGCAAGTAAACAACAATAGCCACTCTAATCCAACAAACAACTGTTGTAAATGTGATGTAATGATAAACACAATGAGCTGCTGCCGATAAAATTCGAAAGCTAAAGTTCCGCCCTCGGATGCAGGCGAAAAAGCTTCAACCAATGTTCTATTGAAACCGTGTTCGTATGAAAGGGAATACATGGAAAAAGAAACGAACATGACACCATGTCCGGTTCCAAAGGGAAGGTAACCCACAGCAACTCCTATATTTTTGCAAATGTTGCTCTACGACGAAAATACGGGCAAGATTTTCCCCAAACCGCAAACGCGTAAATGTGATTTCCCAGGATGCAATCAATATCTTATCCATCAGCATCTTGTTCCTCTTTTTTAGTGATGAAGTCTTCACTTGAATTGATTATTCTTTATCATTGTTCCTTGTTTTACAATGATTATTGTTTTTGAACGCCCCCTTATCGCACTCTCCCTCTATTTCCATATCACACTAAACAAAGCGAAACAGCCCGGATCATGGACGCTTGGACAAAATTATGTGCAAGAGTGACCATACATTGCTTTCCCCTTTTCCCCATCTCTCTTAGTCCAACACAGTCTGCATGTATTCAGTATTCATACTCCGTGTACTCCATGAAAACAATGCAGGATTGAGTCTAGGACCTTGAATTTATTTGAGCATGGCGAATTCCTACTGATTATCAAATAAAATGTGAAATATTACTGGAAGTTACGATGATACTGTTCGATGATAAAGGGTTAAAATGCCTCGAAATTGTGTGTTGCCTCGACAAGAGAGCAATTTATCCAACGAGAGATAGGCTGGCCTCTTATAATAGGCAGTCCCTCGTTGAATGAATTTTGTTCATCAAAGAAATGTAACAGATATGGCTGGACCTTACAGTCAAAAGTAGCTGCTAAACATTCATACGATGTTCACAGCATCAAAGAACACTGGGACCAGCCGATATAGGTCATTGCGCGCAGACTCGCCGGGAACGACCAGTGCGCGTGTGAACCAGAACCACTGAGTAATCACCTTTAGGGTGCTATTGAACAGATGATACTTGACTTTCCCCAAGACACAATAAAGTCATGGATTCACTTATACAATCATCGAGAAATACGTAAACTAAACTTCAATTGATTAATGACACCCTATAGAAAACTATTAGAAAACAAAAGACTGCTCACTTTCAAGAGGTAGCAGATGTTTACTTTGAATGATGGGCAAATCAATAGGAAGCATATGGGAGGTCGCGTGAGAGCCTATTTGTCACATTAACTTTTCTTAAACAGCTTCCCAACAAAAATAATAAAGTATTGTTAGTAAGAAAGCAATCGAGAGGAATCAGAAGGCTTTGCCCAGCCCTTACTTTGACCACAAAAAAAAATAGAGAAGATACCTGCTTAAAACGCTCGCTGAGCTGTTTTTCCATACTTTCTCCAGCTTCATCATTTTCCCAGTTCTCAGCGACTTCTCCAATGGAAGAATCAGCGGTATCAACTAAGCATACCAAGCAATTGGGAAAAGTTAGCAGTAACCTGAGAGCTGTAGGAATGGAATAACAGATGCTTACCAACAGCAGGAACAGTAGAGCTCATTCGGCTCGTTTACGATAAAATAGCTAAGTGTAACTGGACGTTGGACGCTCACACGAATCCGATAACTTCAAATCAATACGACGTTCGGGAGGTCCAATTATCCGAGCTGCAATGAGGTATACTATTAGCATTTAATGAGATAGAATACGAGGAAAGCAGATGGAAACACACCCGAGTACCCAACAACCTTATGTACTGAAAGCAAAAAGAAGATCGAGAGCAGCAATAAGGGAAAAGTAACCCCCATGTGAACACTGTCCGTGGCAGTGCGGTCGCGTCGCGGCCTTTGTATTGGGGCGCATTATTTGTGTTCTTCACTCGCCCGAGTGGTCATCGTAGCGGAAGAGCGTTTGGACGTTCGCAGACACAGCCATCAACATACTCCCTTTTGCCATGGTTGCTATATGAAAGGCACAGATCAAAGCATCGTCGAAAGACTTCATCTTTCCCAAGTCATCACCTCGTTACCTCACTGGAATTACCACAACACCTTTCACAAAGTATGAGCATCTCCCACTTCTCGCATGACAAATGAGTTTTGCAGGGAGGTGCTGTCTTATTGACGTTTGTAATGTAGTTTAGGTTGGGTCTGCAGAAGTCTCAGTTGTATGGGAATACTGGAACTGTGAGAATCGGCCGAATGATAAGAGCGTGGACGGAGTTGACGAAAGTGGCTCAAGCTGGTCACTATGGCTACGTGTTCGATGAAGACGCATTTTGCCAAAAAGTCATTTCACTCCTCCTTCAAAATTTGTACCTTCAATTGGGGCGCTTCTACTATGAGAACACCCAGGAGGATTACAGAATTATTCTGAATTATATCACGAACGAAGGAATATTAAGGAAGGAAAAAAGATTCAGAGAAAGGCAGGGGAGGGATGAGGCTGAGTAGCATACTCCTAATTACGAAATATACCCAGGACTTGCTTAGCCAAGGTGAGTAGGGGCCGAAGTCCTTGACCGAAACCCGCCTAGGGCTAATAGATCTCCATCCGCTCGGAGTAAATTGATTGGTACCGGTCATGGCAGGGAGGATAGAACACTAACCTGTTTATCGGCTTGTCTTCGCAATTAGTTGTAGCGGAGGGTTGGCGAAAGTGAACTCCTATTCCTCGCGCTGATACGGAGAGAGCAGGAGGAAACTGTAAGGAGTTGGAATTTTTTCACACTTAATACAGGCACAAAACGTTCGTCCTAGCTTAGACGCAGAGTCACAAAATCCTTCCCTCAAGGTGAGCTTTATTCAGTGAGATTACCCCTTGTCTAATGATCGCTGATATATGTATGTATGTATGCTGCAGCTTGCGGGTGTTCCTGCTCAGAGAAATTCACTGCGGTTTCTCAATTCAGAGAGCTACTAGTATTTAAGAAAATTCAGGTCAATTCATTCAATAATTCGCAAGCTATTCTCGAATGAATTATACAAGGAAGGGGATGAAAGGCCAACATTTTGCTGTTTACTCAAGTAGGCTCCATCGTTTTCAACTACCCATTCCCAACGTCCAGTTAGAATCCAGGCACAAAGCAGGGTGTGGTGACCAGAATGGATGAAGCCGTACACACGGTTGTATGAAGGTCGAATACGACGGTTGAATTCAGGTTTCGATATTTTCTCTTCAAATGCCTGCTGATAAGTTCGAGGTGTGAGGAGTTTGGAATGATCGTAAGCGATGGCGGTCGCCCCGATACAGAGAGCTGCCACCCATTCGTCGAGAAACTGGTGACACACTTCAGGAGAATGGTTTTCTTTTTCAGAGTCGTTAAATCTCCACGCCCTTAACTCAGATTTAACGACTCTGGAGAAAAAACAGTCCTTCCGAAGTGTATCACCAATTTCTCGACGAACGGATGGTAGCGCACAAACATGAGACACGCCCGAAAATTTTATAGCCATGACGAGTGCCCACTTGAACCACGTGACTGTTCGTGAGTCAGCCCTGACATGCTCATCCGCATCCCTCCCAACCCAATGCTTGTGACTTTTGGGCTCTGTGTGCTAACCCCGTCAGTGTTTTAACTACGACAGTGCCCGATTCGAAAATGGGTAAATGAGCTTGGTGGTGGAGAAAATTGTTATTGAGGCATAATTCCAATGCACATCTCTTGACCGTCCTCAATTTTTACTCGTTTCGGCCAATACGTTAGCAGGGGTGTTCGACAATTCCAGTTTCTGCTTCTTTGTCTTGGGCAGAGTGAACACAGTGAAGGTCTCACTTTTCCTTGTGTCTGCTCATACTTCCTTGAACATGGCACCCAATTCCTACAAGCGAGATTCGCACCTATAAAGTAATCCAGCTCAGAATCGAAAAAGGGTTTACCGTTTACAATCGTTTACAACGCCGTTCAAAAACGACACGTTGAATTTGGCCGCTCATGATTCTTCTGTATACCTCTTTCTGCAGCCATGGTGGCGAAATTGAGCAGTTACGTAACCAACTTTACTAGCTTCCGAACAAGACAATGCTGATAGGGCTTAGCTTTTTCTTAACTTTCCTTTTATTACCATCTCTTTAAATATCTGCCCACTTTTGAGTTCCCTGTCTAAACGCAGCCCATTGTTCCAGTACTTGAAATGGAGAATCTTTGCAAAGATTATATTGTCAAGGGTACTACATACACTGGCCATGATATCAAGCCAATTCATGGTTGGGTTTAAATAGCTTCGTTCTGAATGGCTGTCATTTGCATAAATATCGGCCATATGGTTAGCTGAAGCTCATGAGAGGGCTACGAGAAGATTGGCTATCAATTTCTCGTTGAATAGATGGATGGATGAAGCATTGAATACTCTTTCTTCCATCGTCTTCATCATTTCATCTATTTTCCCGCTGCTACCGTTGATTTGACTGTTGTATCATCGCGAAACGGCTTGGCGCTCAGGACTCGAGAAAAAGCCTCTGAGGCGCCAAAAGTGGACGACCGACCACAGTTACTACATCGAGGATTCGTGCTATCATTAGGAAGAGAATCACCCGCAGCGATGAAGCCAGCATGAAAGGTGGTTGCTTCTGACCTTAACATCACCGTCAAACACTCCAGAAGACTGCGAAATGCGACCTAAACAGTTATTGGCTCGGTAGAGGGAAGTTTCTCTCGGAGCAGTGCAAGCAAAGTCAGCTAATAAAATGCAAAAAACTTCATCGAGAGTTCAGGGTTGCCGCATCTGTGACGTGATCTGGACTGATGAGAAAATTTTCGCGGTAAGACACTATCCAAACCGTCAAAACCAGAGACGGTCGTTGTCAAAAACTGACAGCAGGTCCCCGAAGCGTCGTCTTGTGCATAGCAGACTATCTTCCAAAAGGATTATGGTTTGGGATGTGGTGACATCAAAAAGCGAAACACCACTGGTTTTCACTGACAGGAATGTGAAAATCAATTCCGAGGTCTACCAAAAGACGGTTTTAACCCTTCGACGACAACGCGGCTCAACGGTGGACCGCACACTTCTCATCGGTTGTTTTTCTCGATTTTTAGATTTACTTGGAGTTTCTTGTAGTTAATGGGTTTGCAATCACGAAGTAACACTATCCACAAAGTGGGCTAGGGAAAACATTGCTAATTTCTGAAAACTACTAATAAATCCAATTCCCTCCCCGGAAATCACCCTTATGCATTTTTTGAAATCAGTCAATGTAAAAATGACTCTCACATTTTCTGCCCCTAGTACTGACTCGTCTTGTAGGGGTGTGAACACTTCCATAAGCTCGAGATAGTTGGGGTCACTCTAAGTCATTCACTAGATTTCGGTATAGAGATGCATTCCTTGATTCAGTGGCCAGTCCATTAGTCATGACTACAGCAAACAGCTTGTGGGCTGACTACCGTAAATCTCGAATCTGAATCTTGAGTAAATCTTGAACCCCATGTGCAACACCTTCAAAATACAGCCTGAAAAATTTTATTTTTCAGTTTTATTTTCGTCGGGTTCGACCAGTAATCTTTCAAAACCACCCTCCAAATCGTCCACTGGAGGCTGATCCATGTCGACTCTCAATGCTATATTATGCATCGAACCAGACATAACTAAAGTAGTAGACTCACAGTTACCCAATATGTACCTATTTTAAACTAAACTATGAAAAAAACACTTGAAAAAAAGCAAAAATGTTTACTCTAGAAAAATGCGTCACACGTGGGACAGCGCGGCTCAACGGTGAGCCGCGGGAGCGGAAAGCTTCGAAATGCGTCTGTCCCGCGCGCCAGACACGCAAAAAGGCGCACTGTCGTCAAAGGGTTAATGGACACCCTTCTACCCTGGGACACTGATCCCTTTGGTAACCGATTCTTCGTTCTCCAGCAAGACAAGGCCTCTTGCCATGCCTTAAAGTCGACGGAAGCCGTGCTGGATGCGGACATTGCCGGGTACTGGGGCAAGGACATTATACCTTTCTCTTTGCCAGACCTCAATTCAATGGATTTCTCTGTGTAGGGGTATTTGGAGATCCATCAAGTTCGCGGGACGATACTGCCACCCGTTAGACTCTGAAGTTGGCGCTACAGAAGGCGTGGGGCAATAATGACGTCGGCTGCCTGCGGCTCACTGTTGATTCAGTCATCGGACGTCTAGAGACCTGTGTAAAAGGAAAAGGATTAAACATCGTACACCTCCTATCATAAGTCACTCTATTCCATTCCTTGTTGTAGGTGATTTGTCCCGTCGTCTTTATCTCTGAAGTTACTTTGCAATTATGGCGTCCTATACTTTTCAGCCTCCCTGTACATGCCGTAATGAATGGAAGGCGCATTGAACTGAGGTTTGTGAAGACGATGGACGCTATTTAAAAAAACCTCCCGATATTCTGGGGCATCTCGTTTTGACGAATAATGGGAACGATAGTTTAGAATATCGCGAAAAAGATGAAGAAAATCGAAAAATCGGAAATTTAGAGCGATCTAAAGCTTCAAGAAAATCAGTAAAATCACTGGTTGGATGAGAATGAATATGACGATAAGGTTCATGAAGGGAAGAGCTGTCCAAAGTTGTGTGCCATTAAGTACAGCTGGATGCAGTGTGCTGCCTGAGTGCAACGTGTGCGTCCCGTTGCGAATGATGCAGCCTCTACAGCTTCTGAAACTCGCATACCATTCTTATCGTGTGGTGTGCCTTCAGACTCACCAAGGAAGCCTTTTACGACAATGTGATCTTTTGCAACCAACAACCTTTTGCTTGAAAATCACCAGCTGGACAACAACCCTACAGCATTACATCAGAGAATGCATTCAAGCAGAGTTATGAATATTCGGTCCTTCAGTTCGTTTACTTAGCCCATATCGCCAGTTGTCCGCCCACTACGAGCCTTCGATCACTCTTTCTTCGACGACTGTAACCAACTTACTGATCTCAGTAGAATTTTGAGCAATGTTGCGGAATTTCCCGTAAAACAGCACTCGTCACTCGAAAAAGCGGTGTTTCACCTAGTCTAGCCATGGTCAGCGCTCCCAGACTTTCTTAGCATGACTCGACTTCTTTAGGGGTTTTTTTTAGATAGTTTCGTGACTTCTGACACGAGTACGTGCGTGCGTGGGTTTCTTCAGGACCACAGACACTAGAAGGCGAGAGCGAGAGGATCCCAATTGCCGAATTCCGTTCCACACACCGCTTGTCCCACCTTTAAACTTCGCCACTACACTTGGACTCGTTCAGTACATTCTGCGGTGGGATATTGGCTTTTTGCTGCAAAAAGCGCGAGCTTAAGCCTGCAAGCCAGGTGCATTTGTTTTGAGGATTATTTTTTTATATTTCGAAAGTGGATTTTAGCCCAAAAATTGAAAACAGTTTTTTATGAGAGCATTTTCCAACAAGCGCGGACTCTCCAAGTTCGAATCCTTCCTCACTTGATGGGCTGAATTAGGTCCGAATTCGACTTTAGGCGGACGAAGGGTCCAAACTTCATTTTTTCGAGTTTTCCGATGTGATACTTGGAAGTGGAGATTATGACCATGACGTCACAAATTTCCTAATCATTTCTTTTCCATTTTTAGGCTGATCCGTATTTTTTCCTCTTGTTTGATCCTTCCGTATTTCGTTCGCATGGATGTTGGTATTTCTTCATCACGTGTGCGTGACGTGTACATGATACCCTTTCATCACTGTAGCTATGGCTGTTTTCAGACTTCGACTACCGTTCGTCCATCCGTTGCGTCCGTACTTTCGTCCGGCGCGTTGCGTGCCTGTGACGGCGGCCCTAGCCAATTGTTGGCACGTGACAGTGAACCAGTGTTATGTACAAGCGGGCTAGGGGCGCCGTCGCACGCACGCAACGCGACCGCAATGCGCTGGATGGACGGACGGGCGCAACGGACGGAGGGAGGGACGTCGAAGTCTGAAAGCAGCCTATCACTCACTCACCCTTAATTGAAGGTCACAATTCCTACAATTACCACTGCGACAGGATGTACCTGCGCCATAGTCTGGTTTTGCCTCACGATTTCGGCTGGAATGCAGGAAGCATATACCAAGCTATGGAGACTACGACGAAGGCGTCATTTCGTACCCCACCCCAAAACTCAAGAAAGGAGACTTTCCTCTCCGAGGTTGGGTCGGTCGATGGAGTCGGACTTGGAAGTACTACGTTCCATTGTGGAAGAGGAACGTACCCAATCACCAGTGAAATGGCGACTATGCTCGGCTATGGTCAATCGACGATTGAACGTTGACTGGAACAACTCGGCAAGGTAGCAAAGCTTGGCCGATGGTCCCACATGAACTGCCCGCTCATGACCTCTCGAGGAGGGTTTCCACGTGCACTTCTCTTCTTATTTTCAAAAGGAATCTCCGTTTCTCAAATGAATGATCACTGGAGATGAGAAGGTGGGTCAACTACTACAACCTTGAGAGGAAGCGGCAGTGGGTTGACAAAGGAAACAGCTACATAGAAGGCATCCTAAAGGCAGA
>UZAF01018660.1:16064-30864 GCA_900617895.1 Haemonchus placei | reverse complement strand
GCACCAGCAACAAACCATTCGCTTCTGTCTTTCGCGATCGCCATCCACTGTAAACCTATGACGAGGTCTCTCTGATGGGTGTACCATCGATCTTAATTTGACCTTCGTCAACCCAAGCATTCTTCATGAACAAACACTGACCTCTCATTTTCTGTTAATCCATTTCCAATAAGAAATCCGAATTACGGCTTTCAGGATCGCTTAGTCGCTGAATCAGAGACTAAACTCAGAACAGGATCCAGTCATGACTTTGAACAAAGCATGATTGGAATGAAATAGAGAAAATTTCGCGGACCTGTGTTTCTTTGATTGGCACTGCACGTTTCTTATGTACATAGTTGGGTCCTCTCCGCCAATCTGCGCTCTCCTGCAACTGATTTAGAGTTGTATCTTACAATTAGATATCACACA
The DNA here is from genome assembly GCA_900617895.1 of Haemonchus placei. Taxonomy (NCBI): domain Eukaryota; kingdom Metazoa; phylum Nematoda; class Chromadorea; order Rhabditida; family Trichostrongylidae; genus Haemonchus; species Haemonchus placei. Next base: position 30,453 of record UZAF01018660.1, on the reverse strand, counting down.
CTTTAGTTGGAACCCCGCTTAGCGGGGAGGGGAAAAGGAAGAGCTGCCCTTGGTTCACGTATCTTACGTACGTACGTAGTCATATTCGTCATGCCCTATGCATCCCAACTGTCTTAGTCTTCCCAAATGATTATTCAGGTGGAACAGAATTTCCTTGTACATGTTGTAAAGAAGAGATTTACGTACGCATCCACGGACGACAGCCAAATGGACTGAATAAACAGAATGAAATTTTGCAGCAAACACACTCTTCCATTACAAATAATGTAGTGGCTATCGATCGAAAAGCATGTCATTTACGACTACAACTGGATAATCGTTAGTATGTTTTTAGCAGGCAGTTAGCAAATACGCTCGCCCACATTCACAGTGCCGATCTGAAAAGAATGCTGTTGGTGGGTATCAGAGATTCAGATATCATGCGTATCGATGCCACCACTCCCAGAAGTACCCTCGATTTTTAAACAGTCTCCTTTCCTTGATATGCTGATCCCATCGGATTCATTAATCTATTTATTGGAAATGGTGTCCAAAACAAAGTTTCCCTAATAATCGCGGAGGAAGTTTGCCAATTTGCACTTGAAAAATCTGCAACAATGATCACAGTGGCGGAAGTATTTAAAATCCCTCCATAAAAAGGAATAGACCGCTGAATGCTTTCCACTTATTCAACAAACATCATCATGCCTTTCTACGCTGGCTGTGCCTTTGCTCAACGAAAGCTCAGGTTATCATGCTGATTTGCTTCAACATGATCAATCCGAGCACGTTTTCAACAATGGACCAGAGAAATTTCTACAAAATGGTAGCCCTATGTACTACCCACCTTCTTCAACAGGAAATGCATGGATTTCGATCTCGATTTCAGCCTAATGTTCGATAACATGCGGCAGAAGCCTTCGTCTTGGTCTGTGACGAAGGCTACTGTCTCATGTCATTGAGCAAAGGGTACTACCACTCACGCACTTATGTATGCTGAATATATGGAAATGTTCTATGAGGAAACCTGCGCACTTTGAATACTTGAGGAGCCTAAATAGTCCATGTGGGTGTATTACTATACCTATGAGTACCAGCATTATCAGTTCGAGCTCGTATCCGATGTGGCTAACACTTTTTCAGAGAGAAGTTAACAGGACGGATTGGGTTGCCTCTCCAATGAAAAATGCATAGGCTTCTACATATGCAGTCACAATTTCGAATCTTCGAAGTCATGCGTTGTACTCAGCCACTTACTAATACAGTAGACAAGGGAGACAGAGTAGGTTCTGTTCCACATTTACTTTTCCTAGTTGTACTTCCGCTCGAAGTGACTGATTGTTCAGGTCGTTGTCATAAGGAACCTGAGATAAATTAGTACTGTCTAGATTGATAACCTCAATTTTCGGAAGCCGTTTCAGGGTCTGTACAACTGACGATGAATCTAGTTGAGAGCATATCACGAATAGCACATTCGACTTTCTATGATTCGAGCAGCTCCCGTTCTTGTCGGGTGCTTGTAAAAAGGCAGGTATTCTTTCTATTGTCGTTGTCCAGTAATCGTCTCCCTTATTTTGTCCAAAAAATTTTTTTCTGATTACAGTTCTATCAATAATATTGTAGACAACTATCGATTTGATTTGATCATTTCCAATGATGCATGTGGAATCGTAAATATGCCAGTAACTGATTTTTGATACAGCCTGTTGCTTTTTCTAGTACTTTGTTCACATTTTTATTAATTTGGTAATCGCTCTGATTCATATTTTGGATTAGCTAATATAGAGAAAAATTTAAATAACAAAAAAATCTCAACATGGGAGGAAATATGAGGAAAGTGGAAAGCGAATACAACGCTCGTTAGTACTCCCACAACCTTATACAGTCACGATGGAGTGGCTTTCTACACTGACTTCTAAAACAATTACAAGGAAAAACATTGATCTACCCCTTCTGGGATGCGCCATGTGGTCGATTTCTATTCGTAGCATAAACAAAAGGCTATCAAGCAGTGGTACTGTAGTCCGAATGGTAAGCCGTCTCTAGCCCCCTTTCGCCCCACCTCAACCTCCCCCCCCCCCCCCCTTCCCCGCTCATTCTATTAACGATCGTAATCTAACACTTGTTTAAAATACTTCCGCAAAGTTTCCAGTGAGCAAGTTGTCGACATGCTAGTCAAGCAAATGCCAGGATGCGGTACGATGAAAGTTTTGTCCTAGGGTGATGTTCAGCGCTACTTCGATTATCTCACCATTGTGGGAAATTCTTTTGACCACTACTTTCATGTGTTATGGGGCGGAGGTGAGGTAGTGGCCCTATCACACACGAACAGTCCGGGAATCGGGATCCGAGATCAATTCAATCCGCGCCAACCGAACCTTCTATCCATCCGAGGCCCCTCAGTCGGTTCAGAATTGTCTAAAAGAAAAAAGCACCGATTCTCACATCGGCTGACCATCGCAAGAGATTGTACGTAGGTTGCCTTTTATATTTCGGGATTAGAGAACAAAATTAAATATAAATCATTGGAAATCGTTTTATTGTTTTTCAGAATATTTCCCATTAATTTTTGTGCACTTTCACATGCGTTTGAACCAATTGTCGAAACATTTTGCTACCCTTTTTGAGGTATCTCCGAAACACGCATTCTGAACGCACCAACCGCTTTTTCAGTGTGAAAAACGTTGACCACCCATTTTATTTTTTATACCATAATAAAAAGAAGTCATTCGGTGCCAAGTCAGGACAATATGGCTCATCAAATCGGTGCTTTGAGTGCTCAAAAATACAGTTGTTTGGGCAGATGTGTGGGAGCTCGCATCGTCGTGGTGTGGGATCCAACGCAAACAAATTTTTTTAACAGTCAAATGTTTATGCAATATTGAATGAGTGCCGGTCCCAGTAATGCCTAATGTTGTCTCAATCTCAGGATAGGTGACATGACGATCTTGCAATATTAGTTTGCGCACAGCATCGGAACAACAGCTGATTTTGGACGACCACGAAATTCGTCTTGGAGTGAACTACGACCTCGGTTGAATTTACCACACCATCGATAAACACTGGTCCTTGATGGAGCTTCATCGCCAAGAATTGCACGACAGCTGCACTGCCAAAAAAATAATCGCCCGAAAATGTTCACGATCTAGTTCCATTTTATGGCCTAAATAAATTTTTTAAGTTAGTGTAAACAACACAAATGGCGCTCATCCTACTTTATATAATTCGCTGTGTCTGTTGGTGTGTCGGTGTGTTTGTGTGTGTGTCGGTGTGTGTGTTTGACCGGAAATTCATAACTCCTGTCTCCGTGGACCTAGAGGGTTCAAAATTGGTAGGAGTAAGGGAGACAGGATGGGGACACCTTTGGTAGGTGGCAGGACCGGACTCCATTCACAGGGAGCGCGGCGCGCGAGTCAGAAACTTTGGGCCCCAAATTCATAACTCATGTCCCCGTGGACCTAGAGCGTTCATATTTGGTAGGAGGAAGGGGGGCAGGATAGAGACACCTTTGGTAAGTGGCAGGACCGGAATCCGTGTACAAGGGGTGGGGTTTTGCGCCGCAATAATCAGTTTGACCCTAGGGCATTCAAACCTGGCAGGAGTACAGGCGGCAGGATGGGAACATTTATCGTAGGTGGGAGGACCGGACCCCGCTTATAGAAGGCGAAGCGCTTGCGCTAAAACTTTCATTTTGTCTCTAGGGCGTTCAAGCTTGGTAGGAGGCAGTATGGGAACACCTATGGTGAGTAGTAGGGCCGGACTACGCCCCCAAGGAACAGGATTTTGCGAAATAAATGAGTGGAAATCCATAACTCCTGATCCCGTGGACTTGGAGAGCAATCAACAGGAGGGGGCAGGATGGGAACACTGAACTAGATTACGACCGCTAAACAGCAGAGTTTGCGATTGAGAAAAAGAACACGGTTTCTCTTTGCTTTGATATCATTCTTAGCAAAATTTATCCTACCGGTAATCATGTTGGATTCACATTTAATGATGTATCCATAGAGAAAAGGAGGTACATCTTTGAAGGCATTTGATAGTCTATGCTCTCGCTCAGCGAAAAAGCGAAATAACATGTTAAAAAGGGGGAATTTCATTAATTCTATATTTTTCGGGCAAAGTCCCTTCGCCCCAAGAAGGAGGAGATCCCCTGATGATGGCACTGAGGAACATTGATGGTAGCTAACATAGTAGCCTCGACCGCGATGAAGTCTCTGAATACTTTTTTCTCTGAATAATCGCCTTTGTGATATTAAACGATGTTCTTTCGGACACAGCGAGGTTGACTTACAGAAAAAATCGCTCCCACTTCGGAGCTAATACTAAGGGTGTAGAACTTTCAAAGCAAAAGGAGAATCCGAAGTGTTATTCACGCATAGCAAATTTCTCACAGGAAGTGGGAGCGCCCGGGGTAGCCGGGCGAACCCATAAGAAGGAGGGAAGCNCGGCGTTAGCCGGGCGGCCCGACTGGTATGTCAAAACGTTCTGAGTAAGTATAACCTCAAAAATGTCAAACTTTACGATAGAGCTGTCAGTTGCCAGATTGCAACACTAGGGTTGCCCAATCCCGGAATATCAAAGGCAAGCCTTGTATAGGCTACATACGCATACAAACCGCTACCACTATTCTGAATGCAGGCCGAATATGGGGCGCGTCTCGAGAACTCATTGATTGACGTCTGATACTTTATCCTTTGTCCTTTATTACTACGGGATCCTATTGCGTATCGGTTAAAAATACTTTTTCAGCAAGTCTGGAAGTTTTCTTAATTCGATCAGATGATCACCAGTTAGTTTTTGTCTACCGTAATTGACTAGTTAATGCGTCAATGGCTCATCTTGATCCCGTCCTGCTGAACGAAACTGCCGAGTCAGCTGTTTCTGTCAGACGTCACCACGTATGTCTTTTTATCCATTTGTTAACTGTCATCCTTGCTGAGAACATTCTTGAATGTGCACTTTTGCGTGCTCCACTATCGCGTCTTCGTTATCTCTTCTTGATCGCCCCAACTCACGTCCTTGAGAATTTCCCATGCCCTCTTATGGTTTTAAGGGTGCTGCAAATGAGAATATCTTCAATCCTGACCATTTAGAGCACGTTGAAATGGGAACTACTGCAAATCTTGTCGAGAGTGCTTTAATAGCCTTGATGTAACGGTCGGCGGATGCATTGGAACTAAGGATGAAGCGCACCGACAGCTACCCGTAGACGTAAGGCAGTAGCCTGAATGCCTCTGTCATGATTGATTGGGTAGGACTAACCTGGATTACAAGGCTAAGTAGTCTATCATGCGTTTTGTACTATGTGCTCGTTTAAGATTCAACCAACAGGCCAAGATTTAAGAAAGAGTTCGACTTCTTTTTCTTTTCCATTCTTCGCCTCGCTCAGAAGCGCCGTCCGTTTTTCTGGTTTACTGACGCCTGATAGATTGCTTAGTCGGGATGAAGGCAACGAAGTTCAAGTCCTCATGCAAGGTAGAGAGAAAACGTCCCTCAGGCCTTTTTCCGGGTACGTTAAGGCAGAGACTGATATTAAGGAGGCCTTGGACTAAGACTCAACGAACTTCTTCTAACCAAAAGTTGGCGTTAACCTTACCTATCTAAGCATCAAGAACTAACGAATTGTGTATGTCACGGCGATGTATTAGTATGTCGCCAGTCATGTTGACCTCAGTTCAACGTCACGGAATCGGATATGGTTATAGACAACGAAAGGTATCAGCGATAAGCTCCACAGATCGTCGAGGTCAGGGTCTTCTTAAATTGATGTGTTGTTGGCACCAGGATCACGCTTATATGCAGGTATCCTCAGCGCAAAGTCGGATTTCCCACCCAAACCACTACAATGTGCCCTGAGCCTTTCAAGAAGACATCCTGTTCCAGCAATTTGAAAAGTTCCTTTGCACTAAGTCAGCTCTCTTTCGATTGGGATTTGGAACAAAGTACAAACAGGCAGGATCCTTTCGGCGGCTTAGTTCGTCATAGCCCTTGAACTCGGCGCAGCTGGTGTTAGGCAGTGGCTGTGTACGTATAGGAAAAACCGTCTAAAAGCTCGACATCGACTGCTCGCCTGACATAAAAGCAACCCCGATCGGCCGCAACTTGGCATATGGCACGCGCATGGCGCCTGTTCATCATCGCACTCTGGCCTCCTTTTTTGCCTTCGACTACACTCTCTCGTTCACGGCCAGCCTGCCAAGCTTTACAGTTGAGCATGGAATCCTATGGTTTTTCATATCCTATCGATTTTATGCCCTGTCTATGAAAGAACATAGCTTTTGCTAGTTACCCCTTAATATACCAGTACCTTTCCGTGATTATTTGACAATGGTAGACTGGTTACCTGAAGCATTACATAGTTGCTTCCCAGGGCGGGTGGAAGGTGGTGTCGATTCGAAGCGCCCAAAAGCAGCACATGCAGAGCTATGGAGAGCACTACCATGAATTGATATCCCAATCTTGTCAAAGAATCTTACAAGCAGGTAATATTCAAATGTAGGGGTGAATTCCTACTTTCTACGTCAAACTGGAAACCCCTCTAGAGCTGCATCTCCGGGTTTAGAGAAGGCAGTGAGAAGTGAATGAGTGAGTGCCCTTCAATTTCCGATTTCCGCATCCTATGCATTCAGTCTTAACGAGCCCTGTTCTGAATCATTGTGAACTTTTTTGAGGGCATCACTCGCACTTTCCCTCTATCCAAGGTTATTTTAGTAAACATACAAGTTGATGAAGCACTTTGGAATGGTTCTGCTTCGATTATTAGTATCTGATGGGGAAAAGCATAATTTCTTGTGGGAACACCCGTGTTGTGATAGGTGTGGAAGAGCGAATGAAAGAAGTGGGCATTATGTGAAGTTTAAGAATGCTCCTGTCATGGTTACTGATAGATTCGCCTGTTTTCAACCAATAAATCATTTGTGGTGTATGTCACGGCAATGTATTCGGCACATGAATCACTCATGGCAACGTGGTGAAGTAAACTTTGTAGATTGTATGAGTGGTGTCGACACCAAAGACTGGATATTTGCTGATGAGATGTTCCAAAACCTTTCGGTCTCCTTATTCACTCCCATCAAGAAAATGTGTCGTGCAGCATGAAAACTGAAGATTGAGCTCCAAAACTCCGGAAATCCCCTTTAACCTAAACTGAGAGGATTCGGGTTGAAGAAGTCGGCGGTCGTCCTACTAGTGTCGCCCTACATTGGGTAAATTTTTTTCGAGCCTAGAACTAAGAAACAAGTTGTAACCCCAAGATTGTATCTGTAGGACAATATGGGAGATGAAACTCGATGTAGTAGCACAGGCCATGGTTTTTCGGTGATTCTGGCAGACTGGTGGATGAATAACCTACTATATAGTGTACGTCTGGTTACATGGCGAGGTCGTGCCTTTCGGTGGATGAGAGGTCGAAGAGAAGGTCTGCCAGTTTCATGATCGCACCCTGGCTTCGCTGTAACAGTATGTGTAAGTCGTGGGCTTTCCTAGATAACTGCGAGGATGACGATGTCGTGTATGATGGGTTGAAGTCCCTGTCGAGGTTTATCTTCAAACAACATGTCTCCTTGACGCGAACGAATCAAAGGTACATGGTGTGAACTGTAGTGTGGCCAACACATCGTTACTGTTACGGCTGTCGACGATGGATCGTTGCATGCAACGTTCGCAATGATTCGCGATTGCTTTCCCAAGGTGATAATGTGTTTAAACCTCAAGAAACTTTGTGTCCCATTTGCGGAGGTACTTCGATAATGTTCTACAAGTGATGTATGATCAACTGTTGTGTGCCAGTCAATAACCAGAGTTCTGGACTTTCCGAAAATCTGTGACAGAACTCCTTCACGTCGACTTCACTTGAAGGCTCAATATGTTGCGGCCTGCTAGGCATTGAGAAGAGATGCTACTTCGAAAGTACTGAAATTTCTTCGTAGCTCTTACTTCGTACATATCGAGCATATCCTGCTTTTGGCATATGGGTATTTATAGTAGTAGTCGTTGTATGGTGGATAGAAATTGATCCTGATTTGAAGGCTTGGTGGCAACCGAGGCAAGAAAATCCGGAAAATTTGCGTGAGGGTTTTCTGAATTAGTTCAAGTTGGGAGCTGTACGAGATTGCCATGTTTGGACGAGATTTCATTCATATGCAACTGCACAAGTAGGTAACTACAGTATCCCTGCTGCTGGAAATTGCTTTTCACTATTGCCATGGGCTACGTCCTCGGAATATCATTTATTGAATTTCCAACACTTGTGCTCCATTGTGAATAGTGTGGCCTTTACAAGGTCATTAAAACACTACCGCTTTCAGTTTCGCCTCAGAATCTGGCAACCTCCAAGGCCCTTTCTGAGTCGTTTTTCGACGCGACAGCGCCCCATGTCGCATCATTGAGATCCAGAGTACGTAGCAGCAGGAAGTCTCAGGGCTTTAAGTAGTACCCCCGTGGAAGGGCTTTTTCGGAGACAGCCACGTATTTAAATACTATTACGGTTACGTCTGTGATTGGAACGTGTGGCGCAATCCATTACAAGGACCGATCAGCACCTGCCCTGCACCACTGCATTGCTATCTTCATGTAAGGGCAATTCTCCCGGATGAAAGCAGCTTCGAATCGAGCTCATCCCTAGCTCTGCGATTATTCATGGAAACCGACTTGCCCTTTCTCGAAAATAGAACATTGAAAAGATTCATGGAGTGCGAGCGAGTTCACTGGAATGTTTTCTACCGCATTTGCGCTTTGATGATGGATAGCGATGAACCTCTGCCTGCATTTCTTTGTTACCATTCTCTTTGGCAGATAAGATGCGATAGTTATCGTCGTTTCCGTATGACCAGCTGCCAAATGCAGATGCAGTCGACTTCGTCGGCTGTGTCTCTTTTTTCCAATTCCTTAGACGCTGGAGGACTGGCCATGCCAGTTGCTATCAACATATACATATACTATACTTTTGGTTGGTTCGCCTTCATTTGAAGTCAAATTTCTCTCAGTTTCAAAGCAAGTGGGGCAACAGGAGATAAAGGCACTAATTAGTGGTTTCACGATTCTCAAAATCGAATTTCATAAAGTCTAAATGACCTCCCACTCTTTCAGAGCCGCCGTTTAGCAGTTAACAAGTAGGATTCGAGAATATTGTCCAGTAACTCAGAATAGTTGTGTCTGCTATTCTGAATTGAGACCTTTTTAGTATAATCGATTGTCAAAGCAAGGCTAACTGCAAAGCGTTTTTATTACTGTTTTCTACTGCAAAGGAAGACATATAAGTATTCGTTGCATCGGACTGGTTCCCCTTCTCCAGGGATCGTTCAATCTATGCTTTTTTCCAACTTCGCAATAAATCTAACGAAGAGCAAAGGCTGTCGAACGACCCTCAAAGTCTATGTTTGGATTAGAAACAAGAAGAATTGTTGACATTGATGAATTCCGCCCGGATTTACCCTTTGATGATCCTTCGCTAGGGTTTGGGAAGGCAATTTCACACAACAGAAGATCAACGGAACTTTTCGATTAAATGATTATTGCTCCCATAATTCAGCTCCCATTCCAGGAACTTTCAAAATTTGAAAGATTTTTCGGAGGGTAAATTTTCTTAGCACCTGTGATAGGTATTCCCCTCCGATGTCTTAATTTTATTCTTTTTCGGGGTCCGGGAAGGGGGAGGTGGGAGGGTGTGGTCTCCAGTTCCGTTGCCAAATGAGGCTTCTATTTTTTTTCAAAAGTATGAAAGCACTGAGTGCTTGCTGCTGATTAATTCTTTTGACTTAGGCCTACGCATACGACTTCTACTCGGAAGCAAAGTAACATTTGAGTAGGATCTATAGGAGGAGAGGCGGGAACAGAGACCAAAAAGGCTCTGGTTTTTCCAATCGAGTCCAATAATATTTAAATGCTCATGAAGCTAGTTGACCTAATTCCAAAACTACAATTCTTAGACGTATACCGACGAGATACTCTCAGAAACATCAAGAGACCAATAAATCGGTCCCCATATTTGGTTTCTCTTAGAAGCATTCATGTGTGTAGGTAGTTCGAAAGGCTTTCTTTGCAATCGGCGCAGTCGCTTGATGTACAAGGTTACTTCCATCACTTTCTAGTATACCCAAACAAAGTAACGACTTGAATAGAAAAACCAGTCTCCCGCAGTTTCACCTGGCACCTGCCGCCTCCCACCGAGTTGAGTTTGAACAACCCACCGGGAGAGCGACTTCATTGGCACTAATGATGTGATGCAAGTAGCACAGTAAGTAGTCAGGCTGTACCGCTGGCAATACGCCACACACCTGAGTCCTCCTTGGAACCGCCTACACATTTGATTGCATCTTCGGTCTCAACAATGACTTGTAAGAAAAATGGAAGAGTACTCGAGAAATCGGTTAGGCCGGCGTTATATTCTTCCAGTAGAATACAGCATGAAGGTGGATTTGAAGGCGTCAAATCGAAAGGCTGATAAGTCTGGGCGATTAAATATAGCATCACATTCAAAGAAGAAATTGAAGTGGCGCCGTCTTTATCGCCATCGGAAAGTGTCGAAGTCTCTGCTTGGATGTCAAACCAGCTGGATTTCGTGATCCAGGGCGCTAATGTGTACTCAAAAACTTCAGGCCAATTTCCTACCTATAGCAACTACACCTTGTTTTACAGCAACTAATTCGGCAACAGCGAACGACTAAATTGTCGTCGTGGCAGGTTTATTGACCTCGACTTGCCGGCTGTCTCACGAGGAGGAGGATGAGCAACGGCCGGCAGGCTGGCCGCCGGCAGATTTCGTCGCTGCCGCTCCTCTTTCGGTGCTCATCGCCGTTTTTCAACTTCTTCTTTGTTCGCTTTCTGTTCTGGCGTTGAGACGCGCCAATATGCGCCCTGCTGAGCTGCTGTGGACGGGGTGGGGTGTATGGGGTTGATTCGATTTGGCGCGTGGTCAAAAAACCGGCAAAATACCCGTTCTCCTACGACGATGCCTAAGTATATAACAACTCAATTCCCCTTTCTAGCCGGACCTATCATTTTATGTCCATTCCAATTGGCCCCCACTGAAATCCTTCTTAAAGCCATACCAAAAAAGGAGCGACCAAAATAGGGTGCAATTTTTGCCACGACACGCCGATCATCGATCATAGGCAATTAGGCATTAGAGGGGAAGGCGAGGGAGGTGCCTCCCATCCGTCTACCTCCTTTCTCGGAACAGCAACAATGACTGACATCTGTTCCAGTGCTGCAGCGTTAGGGGGTTCATCGTAATGACATGCCCACTTTACGCCCAGATCGCTGACCTTTCCACCAAGCCTTATTGATTTCTTGCCAATCAATATTTTTCTGATCATTTACTCAAATGAGAGCTCCATCTGACCAAGAGTTTTGCCGGTTTTTGTGGGATAAATTATTGCTTAGGTTAAGTGCAGCTTAACCTTTTTTCTCACCCGATTGGTGGGATCATCTACATTCTTAACAGTTATTTGCCTTACATTTCTTTTTTTGACTTTAAAATGATCGTTACCGATCGATCAAAGTCATTCGGTTGTCAGCTGTTCGACCAATGGCCGGTTCATTTAGTTGGGTACCCTGCGGAGTTCCTTACATCGTGTACCACTTGTCAACTTGTCCAATAATCGATCCCCTGACGAGTTCTGCTGTGAGGCGATTTTTGTGGAGGTGTTTTTCTCAAAGTCACTCGTCATTTGCTAACTTTTTTGTTCGCTCTTCACTCTCATTCCTTTGTCCAGTCCTCATCCTCGAGGGAACGCAGCCGATGAGAAAATCGCCGCCCCCAAGCTCTAGGGAGGCCAGTGCTAATCCAAGGCTTGAGCTTGTCGAGTTCAAGCCTCAATTCTAGTTGTTAAGTGATTATTTCGTTTCTGCTCCTATTCAATTTCCTTTTCGGGACTTTTCGGGAACACATTTATTAATACAGCGTTTTTCCTTTCGAGATACGCAATCCAATCGAGTTTAGGCGGAGATTCTTGGTACCACTTGAACACGCACTACTTGTAAACAGTAAACAATGTCTAACTGGGGTAGGTTGATGTAAATACAAAGTGCTCCCATCCTTTCAGACAAAATGTGTGAAATAGCCATGTCCCAAGGGGATGATGGAAGGTTAGGCATGGCATAAGCTCGAGAACTGGAATCTTATTGCCGGGAAAGGATGAAGGGCGGCACATGCCATATTTCTACCTCTGCCTTTCTTTTAGTTCACTGTACTAGTAATGTTTGTTACTTGTGTAGTTTACTTTGATATTATTTTTAATTTCTAATCATTTCTCTTGGTTGTTTTCTGATATTTTGCAAAATGAATCGTCATGTCGTTTCACGTAAGAAAATCTAATTCTAAATGTTTTAAGATCATCATAAAATTGAAGAATTTCTGAAATTCCGTGTCCTCCTATTGCTTACTTGGAATTAGGAAGTAAGACTGTTTGTAGTTTTACTCAAGAAGTAGACCTTTTTGATTTACAACCCCTCTATGCAAAAGAAATACAACCTTAAATTATTGCTGCATTTTTGAAGCGTATCAGTGGAATAAAGTAATTGAAATAAGTAAAGATATAAATAAAAATCTAATAAAAATAAATTCTATAGCTTTGTAGAGAGAGGTAGCACAATAAAAGGCAGAGAAACATTAGAGAAGTAGAAGAGTTATCGTTGTGAATGCAGCAAGACGGCGACCAAAAGGCAAAGTGATCTACAATGAAAGAATTTCTTTTTTGCTCACTATTTTTATTACAATCAATATATTACTGGATTTAATGATTGTAATTGCAAGTAGTGCTATTACACACAACTTTGGAGCTGTTTATTATCTATTATTTTATCATTTAATTATGTTTATTTCATGTTTTCTGACACACCTGTTAATAAGGATGACGGCCACCGTTTTTCTATCATCAGCCATTTGAATATGTTTATTCAATACTTTTTTATTTCCATTTTTACTTATATCCTGTCAAAATGCCAAGCAGCTTTGCATTTCTATTGAGACTGAAAATAGCCGACATAATCGAATGCAATAGGCAAGTTGGAGTACATGACGTCAACTGGCATGAAACGACTGGGAGCTCCTAGACAGACTTTATTATGGGTCCCATAAAAAGGTTGTGAAATATATTTATGGTATGGGAAGTCAATAAGTTAAGAAAAGGGACTGAAATTCGACGATAAATTGAAAGTTGTAATGACTTGGGCCCTTTTACGTAGATTAGGTGATCATCAAATTCCCACAAATAATGACAACCTCCCAGTTGGAAACACTCTCCACTTTGAAAGGAAATTCCCCTGGTAAGGGTTATTTATGCTGACAGATTTACCGGAGGATCCCGTCATCCAGGCGCCTGTGGAGAAAGCAGTGCAGCGTCTAGGGAGGCCAGAAGGGAAAACATAAAGGCTCAGGGTGTGGTGATGAATTAAAAAAACTCGAGATGTATTTCTAAAAGTGGTCGTGAAAGGAAGCATTCGGTCTTTTTCGGAGTTCTCAGTCCCCACAAGGATCGGTGGTTGAGTAGGGTATATGACCCGTCTCTAGATATCCATTCCTTGCCTGAAATATGGCCAACCCTCTGAATTGGCTCGTGGACCACTCTTTTTTCTCCTTCCCAACGGAATTCAGAGATTTTGAGATTTTTAAAGTAATTTTTTAATTTTTATGCATACAATTTTATGCACTAATTCAGAATGTATTTTTCACTGAATGGTCCGTCGGTAGTGATTAATAATTTTTGATTAATTGTTATCTGAAGTGACATTCTCTAATGGACATTGTACCTACACATATTATACATATGTCACTTCCACGAGCACTTTCGTTGTCGCTGTTATTAATTGATATATCTTTTATATAAAATTGAACTCGCCCTTATACTACATATCATTTCTAAGTGCAAGTTTCGTTTTGAACTTCTATGCCAGACTTTATTGTTCGACTTAAAATCACTTCCTTAATTGAAAAGTCGTTTTTTGAGCAGTTTTGTTCAGTCTCTTGTGTTTGGAATCAAGCTTGCCAGGCTTCTTCGATTTTTCCATTTTCTGCAGAAGAATAGATGATTCATTTCAACTACGATGTCTTCTTCCCTGACTATTCTATAGTTGTTTCACGAATATTCGGTAGCCCTGGAGTTTTCAATTAACTTTCTCAATAAATATCATTCGAACAAAACCTCCACAATCTGTGAGCGCCTCATGTACATTCTAGAAAATGTGAACCAGTTCTGGCATACAACCGTTACCTTTCTTTGTCAATAGTCTAGTTGGCCTCAGTTTCATTGAGTCCTATTCACGTTTTTAAATATGATATAATATTGTTGCAGTATTATATTATGTTATACTATACTATGTTATTATATCATATTATATTATATTATATTATATTATATTATATTATATTATATTATATTATATTATATTATATTATATTATATTATAT
>UZAF01018660.1:1419-15431 GCA_900617895.1 Haemonchus placei | reverse complement strand
TCGACCGTATGGGTGTTTCAAGATGAGCCAAATCCAACAAAAACTGTCCGCGCACCACGCACTTCCAAGCAATTGATCTCCTGTTTTTTTTTGGGAAAAATGGACGCGTCGCAACCGTACCACCAAAACAAGCAGAAGAGTCAATTCTGAGTGGTATACCACCATTTGTTTGCCAGTTGACTTCCAAAAAATCAGGAAAGCCAATTGCTGAAGCGGGATCGCTCTTCACCACGCAATGCGAGCTCTCACACATCGGCTCAAACAACTATATACTATATTATAATATATTATAATATATTGTATTATACGGTATAAGATATTACAATATAATTTGGTGCAATATTTATAGTATAATATGATGTGATATGATAAATATGAATGAGCTGTGAACTTCAGCGCGGTTATTTTTTTCAAACCTTTAATCGTTGACTGCGCTGAATTAAGTTGATCATCGAGTATTATTATCACTTATCATTTATTATCTGACAGAAATATGAGCTTAGGCTAACAGGAACAGACCATTTTGTGAGTTTTACGAAAAGTGTTGCGAAAATTCAGCTCGTAAAAAATTTCTTCCATTTTGAAATGTCATCAGCAGGACATTAGTAGGAAAATTACCCTAGCAGCAACTCTAGAGGAAGATGGGGGAGATTTGGGAGTTCCCTGTCATCCCATCATGACATAAACCATGCGAGGCGAAGCCAGAAATACGGTAGTTCACGCTATTGTTCCGTTTTTTGTTTTGTTCGCTATTCAGCGTTCCTATAAATGATATCGGCTCCTAGCATCTTTTCTAAAATAGCTTTTTTTCATTTGTCTGGAATGTTTGAAACAACTTCTTTAATTACCGAAATTCTACAAGCTGTGACTTTTGTGAGGCTACGAAGATACAAGGATTATTATTCGAAATTTGAACAACTCAATGAAGGCGATAAAGGTTCACCCACCATTAGATTCAATCCCACATTCATTCCATTCTTGATGGTGTAATGGCTAGTGGTTTTGCCTAGAAAACAAAACGCTGATGGGGTATCGCTTAGAAACGCTTATGGGACTCCAACCAGAACCCATTGATGTTTTTTGCGCAAAACTTAGGCCAAACCCAACGTTCTATTTCAAATTCAACATTTTCGTGGTGAATTGGAATCCTGGATAACGTCTTCCACCCTTCCCATTCACTAATGGTGTCATACGAAATTAATCGTTTAAGGATAAGATGTTATCAATTATTATCAAAAAAAATTATTCGTGATTTGTAAAGCATAACTTAATCGATTTACCGTTGTATAAGCCATGCCTTCACATTTATACAGAGAACTGTCTGTACGCTTAATGTTGATTTCGAAAGAGATTTCCAGGAAATTCCTGTTTCATCTTTGGGATAAATATTTTCCCGAGAGTCAGCAACCCCGGTTTATTGAGGATTAGGTAAACAGCGGAAAGGGTAGTTTCACTGCTGGAGGATACTCTCGCCGGAAATTAATTTTCTTCTAAGGCGAAGGTGGTGTAGGAGAAAGCGGTTCACTATGACACCCGCATGGTCCGTGGATCAATCCTGTCTCGATATCCTCCCAGACCAGCCAAGCCTTCAATCTTACCAGGATCTGTTTATTGGTATCGTACCTGTCTGGGGGATAAAAGCACTTTCTTGTACATCGGCTGGCCACCCCAAGTTATTGTATAGGTCGCACAGGCATACAAAACGGCACTACGATTCTGATTGAAATTCGAATGCGAGGCGCATTACAAGGAGGATTGGTAAAGGTCAGGGACTTCATTCTTTTGCCCCTTGCCTTTTTTCTAAAAGCTTGAATTCTCCTCCGTTTGACCCTTTAAAGGAGATCATCGAGATCACTGAACTTATTGGCTACTCAGCGTCAATAGTTAGCCCTTTATTGTGGGTCTGTTTTGCTTCCCATCTTGCCCTCTTGTTTTTCATCTTTCCCCCCCAACAACTCTCTTACCAGTTCTTCCCCCTTAAATTGCGAGTAGTCACGGTTTCCCTTGAATTCAAAGATTTCAAAGAATTGAGAGCTTTCTGCCAATTCAGTGCCCAACCAGCTAATTTTCTTGTTCCTTTCCGTTTCCTTCATTTTTGATAATGGCCTGTTTTATTACATGGATATTGACTTTTTA
Organism: Haemonchus placei; assembly: GCA_900617895.1. Taxonomy (NCBI): domain Eukaryota; kingdom Metazoa; phylum Nematoda; class Chromadorea; order Rhabditida; family Trichostrongylidae; genus Haemonchus; species Haemonchus placei. The sequence continues at coordinate 13,295 of UZAF01018660.1, read as the reverse complement.
GGATATCCCTATATATTATGCATTCAAATGGATTCATCTGCTCTGCATCCAATATTGTTGGCCATGTTCCAAGCGTCCAATTGGATTAGACTGGATGAACTGGCATGCGCATTGTAATGGCGGTGATCCCCCACCCACCCATCGTTGGGCCTCATGTTCACGCAGCTGGTTTTCTCACGGTTCAACGATTCCTTGGCACATAGGGGTTCCGCCCAGTTCCCCTAACGTTCCTTCCTTCCTTCCGCTTCCCCAAGTGGTCTCGAAGACCCCCACATGTGGTGGGCCGCAATTGATCGTGACGAGCCGGCATATAATTATGTCTATCAGACGACGTCTAAGCGCCAAGAGGTACGGCGAGGATCTTGCAATTAAAGAGACTCTTCTTCAAAAACTCTGCTCTGATTCATGTCCTCAGCCCTCATCTCTCTTGTGTTTCTCCTATTTGTCACCCGCTTCTACCCATTACCCTCTCCAGCATTCAATGGATGTGGGGGGACTAATGGACAAATTTGAGCCTATTCTCGGCATTCATTTCCCTTTTCGTTTATTTATTACTGGGCTCTCTTGATGAACTAAGACTGGACCATCCATGACTGAAACGAAATAACATTGGATAGGAACTGGTTCAAATCATATCAAAATCATATTTGTAAACAATAAACAGTACGTAAATAGTAATTCTGTAAGCAATAGTACCAGTTAAGTGTGTTCTTGCATCTGATGGGCTTAGAGGGTCGTGGAGGCATTATTGCCCGATCCAGAGATTGAACCCCGCTCAGCCTACTCATCCAAATGTTTTGAACTGAATTGTTTGTGACAGATCCGGTTGGTGGGTAAACACGATGACTTATAAATCAGTTGAGCAGTTGTTACACAACCTAAACACTTCAAATCTGAACAATAAACAAACACGGGCTTCAAAACACAGACCTAAGTAGGCCCAAGTGACTATTAGTGAAGGTTATGTGCATGGCGCACTCCGAGAGGGATAGGCATGAATTGCATTTTATTTATTTATTTATTTGTTCATTCAAATGCACCTCAAGGGTGTGCCCATTAATCACACAAAAAAATGAAGTTAGAAATTGGAAATTAGGGTCTCATTTTGCCTGTAAGCAAGAAATAAGAGAGATGCGTCACAACAATAAGATGTAGATAAACAATAAATAACGGTCATGTCAACAAAAATTACTGAGAAATCTTTGAAGAACCTGTTACTCTGAAAATGCTTTTTTGTTTTTACGCCATGAATAACGGCTTTCTCATCTATAATCTGCTGTAATTATGATTTCAACTTCTTCAACTAACCCCTTATTGCTGTCATCTCCAAGCCTCAATCAATATTGTACGAAAGGAATGTTTTCAATTTCTCGAAGTGAATTTTCGTCTATTTTTTCATTTATTTCATTCATTTTAATATCTCAAGAGCCATATTTGACTTCTTCAAGGTCCTTATCGAGATATGCCATGCAATCAGTTCCGCACTACTACTGAGGTGGTGATTGATAGGTTCAGTCTCTATAACTAAGCAGTCAATAGATGGTTGAGATAGCATGCTGCCTTTGGGACGTGCATAGTTGATTAGTTGAATCTCTCTGAGCAGAAAGAAAAGACCAGGATGCAGCTGTTTCAGCTGGTATTTGAATCAAACGGTTGGACAACCCCTGTAACAATTGCTCTCTTCCGACTTTTTTTTCAAAAAAAAAANATTAGGTAAACAGCGGAAAGGGTAGTTTCACTGCTGGAAGAGGAAAGCCGTTGCTGGAGGATACTCTCGCCGGAAATTAATTTTCTTCTNCTCTCTGAGCAGAAAGAAAAGACCAGGATGCAGCTGTTTCAGCTGGTATTTGAATCAAACGGTTGGACAACCCCTGTAACAATTGCTCTCTTCCGACTTTTTTTTCAAAAAAAAAAAAGAAATGAAAAAATTGAATTTTTAACTAAATACAGGTCAATCAGGACACCTTTAACTTCGAAAAAGGCAGTGCTCTGTTTATTTTTGCGAAGTTGGAGGTGTCCATTGACAGAATAAAGAGTCTACGCTCTTGTTGATGTTCCCAATTCCCTTTTGTTAATGGATATAACTTTCTAGCCACTTCATTACCCTCACTTGAAAACGGCCTAAGATCACTATGCATGGGGAACGTGCGTAATTATGTCTATGACTCTGTGATTGACGTGCAGGAACTGCTTTTCTTGGCTGTCCCCATAGCTCATGAATGTATAACAGCTAAGAATTTGGCATATTCCTCACGGTCCAACGGGAACATTGCCGAAGTTATCGACCTTTTTGTAAATTTTTAACTTTCTTTTTGTATTGTGTGGGCTGTCTTTACCCTCCCAAGAGCAAGTCACAGTCAACCCACACAAGTCCGAACTTATGTAAGAGAAAGTCGATCATGGTCTCGAAATGATAGCAGTAGCTAAGCGAAAGGTCAAGAATAGCTAATTTCCACGATATAGTCATTGCAAACATTTATTTATCCTAAAAAATTCAAAATTTTCAAAGCAAAATATATTTTAAAGAATAATTCGTTAGATTTTTATTTGTATTTTGATTTATATTCATTGAAAATTTGCTCAACCTACCTCCGTCTTGCTGAAGAAAGTTTTGTGCAAAACAAGTTTTTTTCCTTTGAGTTTTTTTATGCCGATAGGTTTGCAGTTCACTTTTTTCTTGAGAATATGGTTTTTTCGTACAAGATTATATGGAAAACACGAATTTCTCATAGAAATTTTTGAATGGAGCTTTTTATAGGACTTCAAAGGTTCCCTTTGTCAAGTTACAAATCTGGAAGTGGACTTTGGAAAGCAGATTGTAGTATGTGCCAGTACTTCTGACATTCTTGGAAAGCGTTGGACTCGAAATGAACGCTTTTCAATGATGCCCTCGATGGCGTCATGTTTGCAGACTGAGGCCAATTATGAATGCATGGTCCATCCTCATTTCTATTGGGAGCTTTTGTCATTAAGTTTCAAGCCCCTCAAACTGCTCTAGCCTCCTGGGAAAACTTCGAACAACTCAATGACCGTCATCACTCAAGTATATGCTAGGAACTGGGCCGGATGAACCTTTTGAGTGGACATTTTTCCTTCATTCCATCTCTAATTCATCTTTCAACGAAGCTTTTGTTCAACATTTTGTCATATTGCTTTCTATCGATTTTATTCATTTATTTACTTATTTATTTATGCACTCGTAGGTGCGCTTATTACAGAACTTCACTAAGGTAACCTAGTTAGATAACGCAACATACTAACTGCAGAAGCAAACACAGATGAAAGTAGGCAACCAGAATTATGTTATAGCATGGTAGTATTCTTGAAAAAAAAAACAAATAAATACAAATGTCTACCAGACCACCTAGCCGGAAGCATACTTGGGTATTAGTTATTTATCTATTTACTTTTAATGAGCCGTTTTTCGCTTTTCATTGTCCCGGTAATACATATTGCTATACTTTTGACAGCCATCGCATCACGTCACACACCCTCGCCTTATGTCACTAATTACAGCCCCGAATTGGGACGCTTGTCCGCTTGTGCTCTGTTGTCATGATAAATAACTTGATGGTGAAGATGTAGGCGGAAAAAGCTAGTCCATGGTGGTCTGTGTCTCTGATACTATGGACCAGAGTGCTAAGAAAAATAGGCTACCAATTTTGGAGGTATGATGCCTAGAAATGTTTCCAAAACAAGGGATGGATCAGTTGAGCTCAAGGAGTAGGGGATTTCGAGCTGAGTGGGNGGGATACTACCTGGAGACACGGAGATGCGTACTCCCTTGCCTACTGTTCCCTAACACGTTCTCGCTCGGTTTTTCATTTTAATAAAGGATAGGAGATCAAGTCTATGGTGTAACCACTTCGTCCTTGGGATGGGCTACACAGTCGACTTCTACCCGTAACCAAACTGGCTGTTTGAATGCTCATGTGGCCTATACAACGAGGTGCGGTGGCCATCCCATGAGCAAGTCAGTGCTTTTATCATCCCAGACGAATCTGGTACCAATCAAGCAACCCACAAGAGGTGGGAGTCTAGGTTTGCCTGAGCGCATATCAATCAAAGGCTCGATATCCGGACCATGCCTGTGAAATACTCGGCTATTTGCCACCACACCAACTCTCCCCATTCCAGTAGTCATAGAAGATGTCATTTTCTTCTTGATCCGTGAATATTTTCTATCCAGTCATTTATCGAACTATTAATGTTTGTTAATTACAGGTACTACTCATTGCTCATTGGTCAGAATAGATGTCATAAATTCCGATGATCTATACGGGTGCAGTTCTGCTCTCGCTGCTAGCCATAGCTATAAAGAACGGGTCAACGGCTGTTGCTCAGGTGGAATGGGTATCGAGTGAAGGTGATTTTTTCGATTTTTTAAGTTCTGCCTTCGATTATCTTTTATGGCCTATATTTTACAAAAAAAGATTTCCTTTGAATGATTTATTGCTTTAAAGTGGCATGCGGAGTTGGTCAATTCTCGTGCGATGGTCGTTGTGTACCGCTAAAATGGAAATGTGACGGTGAAACTGACTGTGCTGACGGTTCGGACGAGTTGTCCTTCTGCGGTTGGTACATTAATACTGCAAGACACAAACGATTGAATTGATTATTGCCGCCGTAGCAGCGTAGTTAATGGACGGGTTTCAGCACGATGTGGTTCGGACGAGTTTCGCTGCCATTCAGGACGATGTCTACCAAAGTCCTATCTATGCGATGGCACTGCTGATTGTGGTATCAACGGTGTGGACGACAACTCAGATGAAGATCCATCGATATGTAAGCTGATCACTGCTGTTTCATATCTGACGGAACTGTTATGTTAGGCCCTCATTTAGGCCTTCACAAGGCAACCTGCCCGCCTAATTTCTATTCATGTCGTCATGAAGCACGTTGTATTCACCTATCACAGTTCTGTAATGGTATCGCTGACTGTAACGACCGCTCTGATGAACACCACAAATGTGACGACTGTGAGTATTAATTTTTCTGAAACAAAAAAACTTTTCGAATGCTGTAAACCTCAACTGGACTAGTTTTTTTTTGGGCTTTTTTTTTCAACTTTCAAGAAAATCGGTTGTAATGATAGCTGCAGCTTATGCCCAGATGAGGGCTCATGAGAGAACTAGCACGGAAATTTTATGTTTTACGGTGGTTTATATTATTGGAAGCTTCCAATCACATCTAAAGTACTGTAGTAGGCAAAAGTAAGCAAAATCGAGCGGCGTGGGCTACATCGCGCTAAAATTTACAGCATTCATCATGCCTCTCATGCCTTTAGGAGTTGATCGCTTCAGGATACCCTACCATATCCCAAAATTTGAGGGTTTTCCCTCAGCAAGAGTTTGCCTTCCTAGTCCTTAAATGCTTTTGTAGCTTGTCCATTTTTTGAGGAATTTTTTATTCCCTTGCCTACTACTAAGCCTGTAAAGTTGGCGGATTCAAGAATCTCATACATTAACTGGGTTCATGAATGCAGCTCAATGCCTTTTCAGGTTGAGCACTGTCATATCCATTTACGTGTTTGTTTATTTACTTGTGTTATCTATGGCTATGAAGGTTATCCATATACAAATCAGTGCTGGATTGATGCAAGATTTTGAAAATTTTTGACTCCACAGTGTTGAATTACTTTACTGTACTAAACAGAGTTTGATCGAGGGCCATTATTATGGCATGGCGCATGCCACTGCTGATGACACCCTTTGTTTCCTTCTCATTTCCTTAGGGATGTACTACAATAGAAAAGCAATTCTGGAGCTTTGACCAAGCCTATTTTTTGTTGTTCAACTTTTACGTTTACATACTCCTTTAGGGTTTTTAATTTTTTTATAATCAGAATTGCGTTCTTTTTACAATAAAAAAGAAGTGTTCAGGGCACAACATCACCTGTCACTATGGTGTCGGCCTCACCTTGGACGGACCAGTCTGTTACTGCCCGTCGGATCAGATTTCCATTGGCGATCGGTGTGAGCCAGAGGATAAGTGCTCGCGAAGTAGTAGAGGTGAGGGTGAGCATCGAAAAGAAGGGCTTTGCTAATGATTTCACATCCAGGGAAATCCCTATGAACTCTCCCCGAAATTTCTTCCCAAAGTTGTGCATCATGACCTGACTAGGTGGAAAAACGTAAAATTTTTCTGGGAGGAAGTGGGAAGGATCTATTAAGATAATCAGGGTATTTCAAAATTTTCCTGATTTAAAAGTTCCAGTTCGTGTTGTCCTCTTTTTACTCTTTTTTTAGCTCTGCACGGACATAGTATCGTCCCGGGCTCTCACTAAACCAGTAGTCTCCCCGGTTCTTTCTGTCGTTTCCTATGATCACTGCCGAATATTCTGGGAGATTGGACGAGGATAATCAACATTTCAAGAGTTCTACAAAACCTCGGAACATATCTGAAGCATCTTCTCACCCCCTATTGCCAACTCCGCCCAACTGATGGCTTTTTATTTGACTAGACCAAAATACAATGTGCCTTCTTGAGGTAAATCTCCGATCTGTTCCCAAGTATGTCGCGATCTCGGCAATGGGATGACCGAATGTGAATGTCTTGAGGATTTCAAGCCCAATGGGAGTTATTGTGATCCGCGTAAGTTTGACTGAGATAGCAAAATTTTTACTTTTTAACCTTAACTTTTTTGAATTTTCAATTTTTTCTTCATAATTTTTGAAATTAAAAACTCAAAATTTTTAGATTTACTAAAAATCTTTTGCAAAAAATTCATTTGATCCATTGTGACGTAGCTACACAAATTCAGAAACAGTTCTTTGGGTTTTTTTCGTTTGGGGGAGGTTCAATCAGTTGAATTGTCGGCAACGAGGAGATCTGTCACCCAGGAAGCGTGCGGTTGCGCTGTAACCGCTACAGTTTCACGTCTTATTGTCAGTAATATCCCCATCGGTGCTCTTTTTTTTTGTTGCTTGCTTCGCATCTAGTTCTACTTTATCTTTATAAATTAGCAGAGCTGCTTCTTATCCTTGTTTCTTACCAGACGCAGCGCGACCGCTCGCACCACTGACTATCCCTCCCCCTTAAACTGCACCTCTTCGAAACAAATGGTAACTTTCTTTCTCTATTTTCACGAAAGCTTCAACAATGGCGGATAAATAATAATAGGTCATCCACCTTGCATTTAGGAATTTTTTCGCTTTTTTTTCGAACTGACTCAAGTGCTTTCGCAATTTTGTATTATATGTGATTTTTTGAGTTCTTCAGTCCCAAGATCCTTTAACATATATGCTTTTTCTGTGAGATTCGCAAAATATTTCTCCATTAGGGATTGATATTCCTTATTTTCCGTCTAGAAACCAACACTTTGCAGGTGACCCGTCGGGCAATTATGTGACAGTAATCGGGAACACATTTGCCATGACGACATCAGTAAAATGGGAAGATTTTTCGACTCGCTTCCAGCGGACCATAAATCAAAATCGGCGTTTAATCGCCGCCTCGATGGACAGCAGCCGAAATTGGATTTGCTATCTGATGGCCGCCATAAGAGCAGTGAGTTAAGATTGGGAGATCTCAATGTCACAGCAAGGTGGAATCGCGATGTTGTGCAGCTTTAAATGCTGTGCTTTCAGGATCCTATGACATACGCTTTTATGGAATGTTCGAAATTGACGAAAAAAACCCTGAAACTCATGGTCACAGACGTAACTGCCAGCTTTCCATTTGACGGTAGGTGAATAGAATTTGTACACTGAAAACTGTCCCTTGTGGGCGGGGCGATCGCCAAATGGGCGTGTCTTACCATCATTCCAAATTCCTGTATTTCCTTTCGATCACGTTTCACCAAGAATTTTCGTGGTTTTTGAAACACACTCGACTAGTTGCGCCAAGAATCCCTGCTACTCCGAGGCGCCCATCACATAACATGGATTCTTGGCTCTACATTTACAATACACCTGCACTGTACTTGAAAATTGTGCTATACTGATTAAAATGCTTTCAGAAGTACGCTCATTTCGCCATGATGCAACAGGCGATAATTGGCTATTTCTGGTGGGGCGGAGTCGTCTAGTTATCTGTAAGTACGAGTTGCCTGTAATGGAAAAATGTCGGATAGTTGTCGATGACGTGGACATTGAGGATTTTGTCGTGGATACCTCACTAGGGTAAGTTTTCCCAGCTGATTTCTTTTTCTCTGTGAGCTGGGTAATACCGCTCACCACGAGAGATAGGCGTCTAAATCGAACCCCGTTTGAGCGTTCTTTTTATTTCAGCCTAATTTTCTATTCGACAATTGGTCGTAATGCTGGTGTGTGGCAAGTACGGTATGATAATCGAACCAAAGTCAACATGACGGCACGGGCTCTTCAAATGCCAGGCGGTGAGAACGAGAATTGACTTTTGTTGGGCAAACCTTATATTTTCTCAAGATCTTCTATTTTTTATGGTTTCCCACAGTTTTCCTTGACTTGTTTTGTTCCAAACGCAAATATATTGCCTTGGCTAAGGTAATGAAGATAAAGCTTGCCATAGCCCCTTACTTCTTCCTTTAGGACCTCTTTGGGCGTTCCGCCCTGAACCTCTATAATCCTTCACTCGGAGTCATTCTAGGTCTGGCAGTGGATCCCTATACTCGAACGTTGTACTATACGGACCGATACTTTGAAAGGATCTTTGCCATCGATTACGACAATAATGGAACGGCTCGAAGTGTACTGCATGATAAGCGGGTAGGTCAACTTTCTCTCTAATCGAAAATGTACACTGGAATACTCTATCTAAACGTTAGTGGGAAGATAGAAACTTTGGATAGTTGATTTCGGTTTCTTTTTGAAAGTATTCTGGACTTTCCTCTACAGTTAAAACTGGAATGGTTGAAATTAGCAGCCGTTACGTCTTATTACCTCTGAAGCACTCCGGTTTATACTGTAGAACAAATACAAACTTCGATTCAAATCTGTCTCGTGCCTCTAACATTTTCATCTCTGCTTTCGTTTTAATCATGGTTTTTGGTGAAGTTTTTTTGGGTATCTATAGAACTTAAAATTTTTCTCTTCGTATTTGACATTGTTGCTCCCCTCGCCATGGTTCGGAAGCCACGATACATGAACCGTACGCCAGCAGTGTTGAGAGCTGAAGCTAGGCTACCAGACTTTATACTTACCTTCAATGCCTAATTGAGTTATGCTGTGTAGACTTGGAGGAGAAAAATTTCGTGTCCAGCCCAGTTGTAGAACTAGGAGTGGGAATCTCTCAGAGATAAAGGAGAAACGAATTCGAAATAAGGACAATAGGTTCGTCATCCTGTTAGAAAGTTTCAGTAAGTCTCTAATGGAGAGATAGAATTGAAACAATCACCTTCCTGAACCGCTGAAGCATTCTGATCTGAGTCATGGGGGATTGCATCTTTTGCTGTAATGTTTTTTGCTACTAGAAGTGAGAAAAGTGTTTTATCAATCCTCATAGTTGATAATGGAACTTTAGCTTTTCTTTTCTAACAATGAGTGAACAGTTTCTTGACTTTTCGATTTGCATATCTGTTGCATCTCTCTGTTGTGATGATCACTTTAGCATCACTGTGCTACACTTTTGACGTCTGTCTAAAGTGAGATCATTCACAGGCAGCTGAGTGATGGCCCCGTTGTCCCAGAATTGAATACCCTCCTCAAAATTTATGAAATGAAGAACCTTAATTGTTCCAGAGAAGCTTGCCTCTCTCATCAAATCCTCAAGGGGCTGTGAAATGCTTTAGGAACCAGTTTCATTCCGACTCTGTCCGAAGTTGGTCACCAGTAGTGTGTCGTCTGATCCCGCAGCAGAACACTCAGCGCATACCTAACTCTTTCTGGCACACTCCCACTTATTCTCGAAGTCGCCATTGTCTTCTCCTTCCAGCTCTGACGGTGCGGTCCCAATTTCTTCACTGAAGTTAGTCCTGTTCGTCTGTCCTTCGTGCATTATGATTTGCATTAGTTCTTTCCTATCCCTTCTTGTGTTTTGTCATCGTGGCAGTCAGAGCAGTGGCAGACCTTTGATCTTTCACTATAAAATCGACGCATCGTCTCACTCCGTAGTCCATTATCGAGTAATCGACTGGTAAGAGAGCATTCACAATTTGGTGATCACACTTTTTGTTGTGTTTGTCCCCATTATCCTCAGTCGAGCGATGCCAATCTGTCTTCGTGCGCTGCTGTTGTAAAACAGCTCGTCTACCTTAACAGTTCAGTTGCGAGCAACTCGGAATGCCGAATCATTCCGTTTTTAGTAGCTAGTTTTTGAGAACTTTAAATTTCAATCTCCTAAATTTCATTACATTTCTCTTCAGACATATTGATCGTAACCAGTTTCCCTCGTTTAGCTTATAAGAAACAATCCCATTCTGTTTATCAGTAGGTAGAGGTTTCAGCTTTTGAGCGGTTCGGCTTAACACTCTATTTTAAATGTAACAAATTGAAAAAAATGAAAATCCAACGCGAAGAACGAGTCCTATGCAGTTCGACAAACGTTCATCACTAGTAGTTCATGTGATATGCAGCCGTTCATCTGATTTCCCGATCAGGCTACGGTGATACCAGTAGATTTCCATTGGATTCATAAGTAGTGTTGTAAATGTAGTAAATTATTTGATATAATTTTATCCTGCCAGGTTCGGTCAAAAATTGCCGGCATTTTTAGCTAATTACGAAGCCATGTAAGAAATATCCATTTTACTCCATGTCAATATTTGAAATAATCGGGTAAACGAATTTGCGCTCCTCGGTTTTGCAAATCTACTTGTGCACATTTTGATTACGGTCTTGAATATAGTAAATTAGATCGATTTAGAACTGGTACCGATTTTGCATGAAACATTTCGACAACGAACAGTTCAAAGTATTCTTTTCAGTTAAAATATGCCACTTCGTTGACATATTTTGCTGATTATCTTTACGTACCGAGTCGAGCCGAACTGCTCCATGTGGATATCATCACCTCCCAGGTTGCTGTCATCGATTTCCATTTGTCAATCGATGGATTCTTCATCAATCACAATTTGACCACCAGAAAAGGTTCCTACCACGTTGCTATCTTCTTGTTTTGTTTTTGAATTAATCAAAATTTAATTATATCTTCAAATTTTATTGATTTATATCCTCTAAATGATATATGATGTAGTCGGTTTAATTAGTTGCCATTTTTCCTGGAATTTTATTATTTGGCTGATTAAATGCTCATATTTTCTATGCGTGATAACGTTTTCTTATCTTATACATCTTTTTATATCATCATATTTTTATTGTGCAATGAACGGTACGCTTGCCTTGTCTTGCTCACCAGGGACTCCATGGGCGCTCCGCTCCCTTTGCTCGACCATTCTGCCTTCACCCCTTTCACCCTTGTACAGCCTTGGGAAAGGTACCTATAGATGTGGACTGATGTTTTTCTGCTACAAGCAGACAGGGGAAATGGCTAGAGCTCTGGGCAGTCATATGATCCGAATTGCTTCCGATCACTTTGGTGAATTTAGGTTGAGAACTGGTGTATAGATTTGGGGGTCACTGAATAGCATAGCGCTGTTCTGCAATAGCTAGACTAAATGACAATGTAGTCATTTGGGCTAGTCAATCCTTCTGTCCGGTTGGAAACAGTTTGAATGACAACTACGGTCATTTGGTAGGTTCGAACCTTGACTTCACCATGGAAATTGTGCTGCAAACCGTTGCAACCCGTCAGCACGTTCATATTTAAATGTGTTCGGAATCTAGAGAAGGGTTTGGGGCATGGCGCATCCCAAAACGGCGCATCAGACTTCGATCAATTTTTCTTTTTCGTTCTTTTTCGATTATTTTTTTTTTTTGAAATGTCGGGTACTTCTGCAATCATGCATCATATTCTTTTTTCGTAATCTTTCTTTTCCATAGAATTTATGCCTATCGATC
>UZAF01018659.1:1766-27074 GCA_900617895.1 Haemonchus placei | reverse complement strand
CCGGATATCAGCATCTTCGTGAGAGGCGAGTCCGCATATCCACACGAGGCAATTTATCTGTTCTGGGTTAACGTCGTTGAATTCGGCCATCGCGTGTCGCTGGTTGACAAGTCCAGTATAGTCGCGAGGATTTTCACCGTTGCGTTGAGTCTTCAGATATGCGTAGCGGCGCGAGAAAACCGACGTGTTGTGTCCGAAAAGTTCCTTCAGCGTTGCTACGGTATCTGACAGCGATAGTTCACAAGCTCTTTTTGGTAGAATGTAGCTTGTGAAGCGAGCGTATAAGATGGCGTCGAGCTTGGAAACGATTAGTCGAGCTTTTGCAGCTTCATCCAAGGCAGCACCGTCCTTGGATATGACGTCTTCGGAGCGATTGTACCAGACCGCGAAGGTACAACCATTGTCGGGATCGTATACGAACGCAGGTAGACGAGCTGATAGCGAGTTCATCACGAACTCGGCTGCGTTGGCTGGAGACGCTGGAGCGGTCGAACGTGAGCCAGACACCATTCGTTCCATGTGGTTGACGAGTTCCGCGAACATCTTCTGCTGTTCGGTGAATATCTGCATCCGCATCTCCTGCTGCATCCTGGCTTGGGCATCTAAGATCCTGCAGGCTTTTCACATCCATTTTAATGTGTGACTAACCTCGCCGTCGGCTCGATTACTGCTACACTGGATGTTGTCGTTGTCTGCGTTGAAGTCCACTGGTCGCCAATTGTTGTAGGGGCCGCCAGTTGCTGTAGATAAGCTTCTTGTAGACAGTCGAAGAACACAGTAGATATGTAGGTTTATTGGAAGCAGCACCGGACACGAACGTATGACCAAGTAGAATGAAAAAGTCATAAAAACCTCTGGTATTATTCAAACAGAGCTACGTACAATGCGCGGGTTTGCGAAGTCTATGATAACATGTACAATTGATGAAGCTCAATAACACCCTACAACAATACCGAAGGAGACCATCCGTCCCAGGAAGCCCAGGAAGATGAAATCGGCGCAGTATTGTGTCCATCGATGGCAACGGGTCGGATCAACAAGTTCCTCATGGTTGCAGTCTTTGAAAAGTTGATTCGAGTCCAACGGTTTGGCTTTTCTCGTATAACTCTTTTAACATTGTTTTCAACTGTTATGTGCTACAGTAACTATATCGTCTGCATATCCAAGGCAACTCAGATATTTTCCACTTATGTTGATCCCTTCCTTGCGCCAGTTAATATTTCGAAATACCGTTTTCAGGCAGCAGCCAAAAGCGCAGGTAAAACAGGGCCTCCCTGACTGTGGCCTCCTTGTATTTTGATGGGCCTCGTGTAGTCACACATTTTAATATTCACTTTGGCAGATTTGTAGATGTTCGAGAGAAGAACTCGTGATTATTCTAGAGTGAAACCCTTGGCAGAACAGCGATTTCAAAGAGATTCATGTTGCACAGAATCAAATGCTTTGAAATAGTCGATGAACACACAGTATAGAGGACTGTTGTTGTGAGGGTGTGAATGACCGTGCGAGGGTGAAGAATGAAGAAAAATCAGGGGACAGACATGATAGAGGGAGAGTATGCATATAAGAGTCTATCCTCTCGAATAAACCGTTCCATCCTCAGTGTTTGTCCTGGCATCGTCACTGGTGACCAGGACGAACCAAAGAAGAAGAATTTGAAGGAAAATAAGAGTCCGAAAAAGATTGACAACGCAATGAAGGCCGAAGACATAGGAGACAACACCGAGAAACCCATAGCGTTGGACCCCAGGGTAGAAATATACCGAGGTCGATCCCCGAGACCTTATGTTCCCATAACATTATGGAGGACTTGGTGGAAGCTCTTCTACAAGTTCCTCGTATTGAGGGAGATTACAGAAGAGAAGAACCAGCGTTTCATTTCCGTGCAAGAGGTGGGCAAACCTAATTATGAGTTGCTTGTGTCAGTCACTTCTGCAGGGTCGCGAGTTGTCGGATGTGGAACTCAAGCATTTGCGAGAGGCCATGGAACGCCATCATCAGCCGAAGAAGCGATATTAGCAGAGCGTTTTGGCCTTATGTCGAAGGTTCAGAAGCCGGGACAAGCTCTAAGGAGAACTAGGCGGAGCTGCAGAAGGAAGCAAACAAGTTGCAGCTTTGAGGAAATCAGGAATCACAGTGATGTAGTTATCACAATGGTTTTCATGGAGGACTGCTCCCAGTGGAGGCGAGGAAGCGGTTGTCGGAAAAGGAGGATTTGACTCCGAAGGAGACGTTGGAACGAGCGTCAAACGAGTAGGAGAAAATGCCACTCACTTGAGAGAAGGACCATAGGCCACAGGAGTAGCCCAGGTGAGAATGCGTAACTGGCAACCAGCTCCGCGAGCACAAATGAACGAGCAAAAGCGGAAACTGAGCAAGAGCCCAGCTCGGAAGGAGTTTTAGTGCAGGGTATGGGAGGCGTCAGGCGGCACCGGTTACGAGGGTTTTAGGAAGCAAACCGCATACTGTAAAGTATGTGAGGGAAGAGGGCACCTAGCGGCGACATGTTGGAAGGGCGTTAGAGTAAGCCGTAAAGTCTCCCGCTAGGTGCACTAGAGTGAGGAGCCCGCTGGTAAAAAGGAGAGTGAATATGGTTGTAAAGTCACGCTTAAACTGCTGTTGTAGAGCTGACAAGAATCCTGTGTGTTGATTCCTGTCCAATCGGAGCAGTGATGGCAGATCGCTCTCTCGGTGTTGGAGAAAGGGCATGCGGCAGAATACGGATGGTGGAAGCTCCTAGCACAAGCGCTACCAGTGAAAATGGGCAACATTTCGATAAGAGAATGATAGCTAGGGATACGTCTGTCTGGGGCGAAATAGATCGGTTGGCAGGTGAGCCACCGCAAATGTTAGTTAAGGAGGAGAATGGGAAAAGGATTCCATTCAAATTGGATACCGGCGCAACTCTATCCATTATTGATGGGAAGACTTATCACAAGCTAGGCCGACCGCAGTTTCAGAACGCGGAGGTAGCGGCGACGGCTTGCAACTCAAGTTTGCCGGAAAAGAGGCGATAATAGATGTACATGTCTTTAGGGAAGCGATTCACTTCTCGTGTGGGAGAGACATGATAAGAAAGTGATAGGCAGGTTGACTGTGGACCATACTACATGTGAGATGATTCCCAGCGTCGTAAAGATGTCTGAAGTAGCAATTAAAAAGGAGCTGGTGCGTAGACTGAGTAACAATGATATGTTATTCCAGGAGGATTCGGGCAAGGGCACAACTTCACAAGCCGAGCTCAAATTTAGAAAAGAGGCAGTTGTGCCCAAGTTTTTCAGACCCAGACCAGTTCCTATCGCGTTGGTGCCTAAAGTCGAAGCTTAGTTGGAAGAAACGGTACGGAATGGTATCATAAAAAGGGTAAAGCATAGTAAGTGGGCCACGCCGCTGTCAGTTGTGCCCAAACCAGGCAGGGAAATAAGACTTTGTGGCGATTGTAAGGTCACAGTGAAGCCGCAAATAGATATAAATCCGTACCCATTGCCTAAGCTAGACAAGTTGTTTCATATGTTGCACGGCGGCAAGAGATTATCAAAAGTTGATCTCTCAGATGCGTATAGGCAGGTAGAGCTGGAGGAAAGCCCAAGGAAGTACACTACCATCAACGCGCATAAGGGACTATTTCAGTATCGCGGATTCCATTTGGAATCGCGTCCACACCAGTAATATCCCAGCGGATAATGGAGGAAACGCAGGCGACAATAGAGGGAGTACTGATTTATCTGGACGACATTAACGAGTCCAGATAACAAGACGCACTTGGGAAGACTTGAAAAAGTCCTGAACAGGCAAATGATGCCGGTTTACATTTCAAAGAGAGAAGTGCGAGTTCTTCAAAGAGGAGATGGAGTTCTTAGGCCATTTGAAACCGGCATTATAGTCGAATTCTTGGGAACAAGCACATGTGAGGTATACCACGGCATAGGGGTGAGAAAAACCCGTACTGACTAGATGAAGGAAAGGGTTCTGCATGGGAATTGGCAGATGAGGAGCTTTTGAGAAGAATGGAAAAGAGGGCCTTTAAAAGGAACAGTGAGCTCACCGAAGGCCGTTACCGCTGCGTTAAAGGGAAAGCGACAAGAAACTGCTAGAATGATTGAGTTTCGGGAAAGTGGAAAGCGCGGTAAGACTAGTTGGATAGGTCTATCGGAAAGGGAAGATGTAAACAAAAACAGTATGGCGTGAGCCCTATAAAAGAGGCTGAAAGGGTTAGGTGACTATGTTATGATCTCATTGCCGGGACAGCAACAGCTGCAGCAGCCCGGCGGTGGTCATGGGGGGGGGGCAGTGGGCCCACAGGCGAGTCCGTAGGTGCTGGGCCCCGCCGGGGAGGCAGGCAGGATCGCCGGCCACAGGAGACCGATCGCCCACACTGTGATCGGCATTGCGAGAGATTCGGAAGGATTTGCAGAAGATGGAAGGCGAAGAACATTTGAGAAACCGTTCGGGGTCTGGTGGCAGCCTTAGCCGGAGACGAAGATCAAGAAGCCACAGCCGATCATCAGCTTGAGAGAACCCCAGTGAGAGTAGTGTTTGATAATAAATACGTTTGAAATAGTGTTGATGTCAAGAAACACAGATGGGTGAAGAGCAGGTAAACATAGGGTTGAATCTCCTTACCCGGAGAAGCAACGCTCAGTACATTGAGTGATCGTAGGGTCACCAGGGAGGTGTGAGGATGTGATTGAACGTGCGAGGGTGAACAATGATGAAGGATCAGAGGACAGCCATGATAGAGGAAGAGTGTGTATATAAGGATGCTACCTCTCATTCCATCCTCAGTGTTTGCCCTGGCATCGTCACTGTTGTATTCGTTGCTTTTCTTCATGAGCTGACATATAACGTGAAGTGGTCAAGATGGAGCAATTTTTACAAAAGCCGGCTTGTTTGACGAGTCGTTCTCCAACGAGGTTCTCATTCGCTGCTCAATGGTTGAGATAAATAGTTTGTGAATCGTCGTAAATGGTGCGGTCGGGCTGATATTTCGAAAGTCAAGAGGGTCTCCTTTCTTGAACAGAAACGATATTGATGAGTCGGGTGACTATCAGGTGACTCCTCTTTGACGAGAAGGTCTTTGAAGAGTTTCGTGAATGGAATGTGGAATGCCGCCATCAACATTTCAACGTCGCGTTATCAGCTCCTGGTTTTTTCCTAACCTCGTCAATTTGCGACTTCTCTAGAGCATGTCCGACTTCTTTAGGCAAATCGGTGGCACCTCATCAGAGTTCTCCATTATCGGGAAAGAGGGGACGGCCTTTGTGGAAAAACAACTCACTGTAGAATTCTTGAACGATGGATGCAGCAGCAGGCGACGTTGCTGCGGGGACCCATCATTTCGTTTTAGTGGTGCTAATGTCGTTCTGGCAATTTGTTTCTCGTGTAACACCCGATGAAACTGGGTCCTCGAGAGACAGCATTTGTACACGCAAAAGGTGTTTTTGTTCAAGATCAGGCTTTAACGAAAACGTAACAGCTTGTTGATCATGGAAAATTCTACTGTATTTCTTGTCCAAAGTTGATGTAATAGGAGGTGTCGTTTCTCGAATTGCTTCCTTGTTGTTGTTAAAGTTGTTTCAGCGTTGTGGAGAAAACCGTTGCATCAACTTTTGATGTGCTCTTATCTTCCCTGGAACGACGATGTTTGTTTTCTTGACGGATCTTAGGCAGAACAAGGGCGAATCAATCGATTATATCAACATATTGGAGTGTGGTACGGTCATTCGATGAAATAAAATCAATAGCATTCATAGTCTGCACATTGTGCGATATCCACGGCGATTTTCTGGAGTTTCTCTTTCTGAACTTGTTGCTCATAGCGTGAAGTCCATTTTCTTCATACATACATTGCCTCTTTCGTTACGTCTTCCTAAGCCATATCTCCCAATAAAATTCTCTGTTTCCTCTCCGCTTCCAATCTTTGCATTGATATCCTTCGCTACGATTTTGAAGAGGTTCCTTTTTGAAAATACAGCTTCGATTGTGGAAGCGTGCACTAGGAGCTTCAAAAGTCAGTTCAAGGAATTCTTGGTACTCAATATCCGAATAAGTAATAGTTGGTGCACATCTTTAAATAACTCGAAGATTTCTGACGTTCGCAGTGAAATCGACATAGCAGACCCTTTCCGAAATGACGTTGTAGGGACAGAACATTATCCCCTTTGCGTTGATTAGGAATCCAATCCAGTATTCAAAAAATAAACCGGGTGATTAGTTCGTNAGGACATAACATAACATAACATAAAATAACATAAAATAACATAACATAACATAACATAACATAACATAACATAACATAGCATAACATAAAATAACATAACGTAAGACCTCGTTGAATATAGGGAGGCAATCGAGTCTGTGGAGTGCGACGCTGTTTCAAATGCCTCTCTGTGAATTGATTCCGCCTAGGTTCAACGGCTCGAACACTGTTCTCAAACACATCAGCATTCATCCGACTGTGCAAACGGAAGCTAAATTTTTCCGATGGAAAAGCGATACGGTAGAGAGATATGATATCTTCAAAGCTTTGCAAGGCTGCGCTACAATGTCCGATGGGAAAAAAGTCAGTAACCTCCGCTTTGCCAATATTGATACATTGATATCTAACAGCATATCGAAATGAAAATGATGTTAAACATAGCTCAATGAGTGTACCTGCGGATAGGCTCGGCGATAAATATGTCCAAAACGCTATTGATGGTAAAGAAGTGGTCCGATACGGAACAGTAAAATTAGAGGAAAAGCTCTGCGAAGAGTTTAATCCCTTTCGTACCAGAGAAGAGCAGTGAACATTATGAGCAATATTGCTCTTGAAATGAATGGGAGATGTACATGGGCAGCTTTCGGTTCAATCCGTGAATTGACAGACCTCGTCGACCTCAAGGCATCGATATCCAGCGTCTCAGTACTGCCAGCATTGTCGTTATGGAATGAAGCTTGGCATGACAACCAAACAATCATTAAAACCCTAAACCCCTTACATCACGCAGTAAAAAAGTTTTCTGGGGATCAACCGGCGCTAGAAGTGGGAGCGAGGTGCGCGAGATTCAGACTTGAAGGGAAGACCCGCTTCAATACATGGCACATTCGAAGCATCGTTAGGGCGGTCATCTACTCCGTCGAACAGATGATTCGTAGAGGCTCCGAGTTACGGGGTGACTTACGAGAAACGAAACTACACCGTTAGAGCGACTACCGACTTGGTGGGCCTATTCGTTTCCAAATATTTCAGAGAAAGCGGTCCACACTGGTTGCAAGTCGTTAAATCTCGGGCGGTATGGAAGAGCTGTGTTCTCCGCTGAGAAGAACTCTTGCCGTGCCCCCATTTTTTTGGAGGGATAACCTTCTTGTTGTTCAATGAGAAGAACCAAATGTTCTTTAAACCATAGAGGCGTCAGCGTTAGAACCACATAAGTGGTCATAAGCAAATTCCTTCCTCCAAAAATGCACTTGAATTCGTTTCCAGTCCCAATGGTGGAATCTGAAGTACTTTTTTCGTTCGGAGTTTTTTGGTTAGTACCCACTCAGATAACTGCTGCCGTCCACCTGCGCTGTTCTCTTGTTCTGTCTAGAAAGTGCATTGACTCTTGAATCGAACCTTCGCTTCCGCCCCTGAACTGATCAATATTGTTCACTTTGGTGTTAATATACTAGTTGTTGTCAATGCCTAAAGTTGGTTGTAATGTTCCTAATTTTCTCGACTTTCCTCGCCATTAGTGGAAGAGGCTACCCAGGCACAGATGCAACAGTAGACATGGACACGGCCAACAGCCAAAGTGCTTTCCTGGCTTAGATTCCTGGCTCCCTGCGAAATGATATCGAAGATTTTAAGCAGGAATTCAGGGCATTCTGGATAAAAGGCGTTAATTCAAACTTTAATTATTCTATAAGCAAACTCACAAGAACACTTTTTCGATGGCTGAAGATTTAAGATGACGCTTGAAAAAAAAAGATGGTAAAGCATCCAATTCAAAAGGCCGAAAAAACGTGAGCAAGGAAGACCTTTGAGTTTTTAATGACGATTAGAATAACCCTGCTTACCCTACCTATCCTCACTTTGAACATGAGCAAAGGAAAAAGTAATGTTCTCCCCGTCCAATGGGCTCTGTCGATTTATGGGCCTCTTCAACACAAAAAGTAGGCCATTAGTCTGTTTTGAGCTTTTATGGTGAAGGTTTGACAATCAAGCCAAGATACACAACAAGATCAACCACTCGTTAATGAAAAAGCTCCGCAAGGGCTCTCACAGCCAACACAGTTTGCTGCTGTTACAGATATTACCATGATTGGGATTTTTACTGAAAACAAGAATCCATATAAGGAGAACCACTCACTGAGAGCTCACGCTCTTGGAATTCTTATAAAGTCTTTCAAATTTCTAGGCGGTAACCATTCTGAAGGATAGTGTCCACAGACTTCTATTCAAAATCGTGAGGGCTTGTTGAATGCGTGTGTGGCCTATACGATGCGGTGGTCAGCCGATGTACAAGTTAGTGCTTTTATCCTTTCAGTCTAGCCTGATTCCAGTTAATAGAGGGATGGAAGGGTGGTTAGCTTAGGCATATATCGAGCCGGAATTTCAACCAGTGGTTGTGCGGGTGTGATAGAGTGCGATGCAGGATGAGGATACCATCCCGCTCTCCGAATCTTGGGACCATTTTTAAACGGACGATAATGGTCGAATTGGATTGAAAAATTCCTCACAAGCCATTAGATCGCCATATTAGCAACTTTAGCATTTAATTTGCCCTAGCAACAAACGGATTTGAAAAATCTCCAGTTTGGCACATTACAACATGTATCGAAGTTTTAGTTCCCCGAACAAAACGCATATTGATCACTTAAANCTATCACCTAAAAGTTATTATTACTGAAGAGATGCTTTGGAGAGGAGATGTTTGTTACAAGAAATGAAGCTTTGCTAGAAGGTATGAAGTGTCAGCATTTGGCTGGCTTAAAACGTAAATACAGTACATCGACCGGAACGTGGCAGTGTTAAAGGTGCAATTATCGCATTCATGTTCGGAATTTGAAGAGCAAGTCAGAGCCTAATCGCGTCGATCAATCGCTTTTTCATGTAAGGTCATTTCACCGGCGTCAGGTGCACCCGTTTGGAATTGAATGCTGCCGTTGATGAGAAACGAGTGAGCCTATCCTTCCGCAAAGCAACTGAGCGACACTACGACTTTGGTTTTGTCTTTCTCATTGAGTAAAAAACCGAGAGCGAAATGCGAATGAGCAAATTTCTCGATTTTTATCTTCTATTCCTCTTCTTTCAAGATCTCGCAGTTGGCATGTAGAGAGATGTGGCAAAAGAAGTAGCTTGCAAATGAATCTGACTGTTCAGCGAAACCTGAGGGCAACCCAATTCAGTCGTCGCGGTGTTACAACGCTGCCCAGAAATGGGAAAGTCGAGAGCGTTGATTTTTTAAGTTGCCTCTTGTGGTGAAGAGTGGAGTTAGTAAACGAGTGGAGTTAGTAAAAAGAAGACAACGTGTGACTCTGGAACGGCGCTTTCCTTTGAAATTGACGGAGAAACTAGGATTTTTAAGAAAAAGAGAGAATCCAGAACCACATACCACCTCCTCTGATGAAAACGAATATCTTTCTCTTTTCTTCCGATTTCATTCAACGGAAAGTGGATAACTCGGGCTTTTTTTTGAACAGTGGACATGAAATCGTTTGAATCGAGATTGTCACTCGATGCAACAACAGAAATGCTTTAGTAGCAGAGATTGATTTGTTGTAGAGATTGATTAGATGAAACCCAAATGTGCAGACAGTTGGAAGAATTCACTCAAGCTCCTCAGAAACGTTCGAGACCCAGTTACTTGAGTTCTAATAAACTGCACAGAAATTCATGATAGGAATGAGTGTTATACCCCATTAGCAGTTGATCGCCATTGCAAAAACCCACTTGAAAGTGACATTCCGGGAAGATTTTACAGAAGCAACCATCAGCAGTGATGGAAAATCAATAAAGGTCGAAGAATCATGCTGCTTCTGCTCAGCGAGGTGCGATCATTACTCAACGACGATCAGCGCTCACCCAATAGCTCAACTCTCAACCAAGAACGAGATGGCTCAACTTCCGCGGTAATTCAATTTTGCTCCATGCTCTTTTTCGATTGAAAACTGCAATATACTCATGAGCAGGCAGACCTTATTATGAGCTACAGAAGTTCTGAGTTGTTTCACAGTTTTTGTTAGCGGAGTTTGCTTGTTCTTCTCAGTAGACTCATAGAATGGAGTCACAGGAATTTAGGATACAACATGATCATTTGGTAACATGAACCTTGTTGAGTCGATCAAGGCTGTTCCATTGCACAAAACAGTCTCAACGCATAACAAGCTTTCTATTTACGCATGATTTTGACACGTAGGTCATTTTATTCAGGCTGCTCTTCGGGAATGAAACAAAACTGTTGAACAGTGATGGAAGAGGTATATCACTTAAAAGATCCAATAACTCTATCATTTTTTCATTTTCATTTCTTCCAGTTCCTTTATTAGACTCATCTACAAAAAAACCAGTTGAGTCGATCCCAGGTCCTTGTATGGCAGCGCTCATGATCACTTCAGTATCCTGGTGGAGTGCGTGGTATAGGACAGTGGTCACAGGATCCTCTCGAACCATCGTTTCCTGGTTGCCCAGGAGCACCAGGTTCCCCATCCGCTCCATTCGATCCGTCCACACCTGGATCTCCATCCTGACCTGGCAACCCAGGTTGCCCTGGTTGCCCGGAATTGCCAGGTGTTCCACTTGGACCTGGTGGGCCAGGCGGGCCCATGGGCCCTGTTTCACCGATAGGCGACTGCAGTGTTCGTACTTGTCCTGGTTGTCCTGGTAGACCAGGAGGACCCGCTTCTCCATCTTTTCCTGGTAATCCTCTGGGACCAGGTGGTCCTTTAGGTCCTGGCATTCCTGCCATGCCAGGCTGAAATAACATTTGTTAGTCGTTAATGAGAACGAGTCTTAAAAGACATGACTCACCTCTCCAATGCCACCGGGAAGGCCGGCGGGACCCTTGAATCCTGTCATACCCGGAGGCCCTGGCGGAGCTGGCTCACATATAAAACAGAAATCGTCAGCTGTTGGGATCGCACCATTGCCTTCGGCATTTGGTCCAGGAATTCCAGGCCTGCCGGGATGACCGTCTTCTCCAGGGTCACCGTCTGCACCTGGTGGACCCGCTGGCCCCATAGGCCCTATCCCGCATGAGCAACATGAGCCGGCGGCTGACTGACGTTTAATGCGGGTAGTTTCTAGCTGCAAAAAAATGCAATATTAGTGCTGTGATTATACATACTTTGCAACACATAATTCAAAACCATTATGAGTAAATGAACAGTTTCTGCAAGTGAACGAGCTATGAACAAACCTTTTGAACTTCATTCCGCATTCCTTCGTTTTTGACTCGGCAATACTTCATCTCTTCTTGGAGGCCAGACTGAACGTTCTGCATGTGGACGCACAGCATCGGTACCGCTAGAATCGATGTTAGTGCAGCGATCGTGGACACAGTAACGCCAAAAAAGGCAAACTGCTTGAGTTGCTGTGCCTCGAGCAACTTTGTTTTGTCATCCATATCCGTTATTCACGTGGATGAGCTGAAGATGTAATTTTGGAAAAGCGGTTGCCTGGAAGGACGGAGCAGTGCACGAGGTGAGGTGGTGTCCTGCTGTAGTTTGCCAATGCGGCACTTTTATAGCAGAACGGTCTGCGAGAGACAGAACACGAATGTGGGCGTAACTTTTACCGCGATACTTTTTTCTTATAAAAAATGACACACAAGAGTCAATGAAAAGGCCGTCACGTCGATGAAAAAAGTAACGATGACTGCCGGACTTTTCAAAACCTTGGAATAGTTATCATACAGAAGTAGGAGGCTAAAAGCCGTGATGTGGTATGCGAGGGCCTTTTAAAAGAGGTTCCATGCAGTGTTCCGAAGATGGTCTCAAAGATTCTGATAGTGTTTCTGTAATGTTTTCAATATATTATAATATATTATAACACTGTAGAGGATGAAATGGGGCTTTGCTACCCTTTTAGACAAATCAGATACCAGACCCCCAACCCCGGAGGGATGGAAGGCGTTGTCGGTCTGGGCGGATATCGATCCGGAATCGTATCCGGACCTTTGGGGTGTGATAGTCCGCCACTTCCCACTAAATCACCACCGCCCCATATTACTTCTTCTTGATATGCACCCAGTATTCAACTCCAACGTAGAGCTTTTAATAATACTGTAATACTAATAAACAACTGAAAAGTATTAACCTTTTGCTACATTGAAAGGTTAAAGTCAGGGTTTACTCTGCCATGGCAAAGAAAAACGAGAAGAAGTAAACTAGTTCGTCTTGTTTTAGGAATTTGACGCGAGTTTGGTTGTGGAATGAGTAAGTACAAGTTTATTACACATGCAAAAAACATACTCCTTTAGAGAACAAGTAACAATGACTGTAAGTTGTTCGCATGGGTCACGATGGAGTTCGCTTCCTTCTTCTGGTGAATTTGTGAGCGAAACTCATCGCAAGAAATTTCTGAAGAGCACTGCTCGTAACTACCCGGCACTACAATTTCACCGCGGGTTTCGGAGCGGAGTTCTTCAGATGCAGAGAAGTGCGACCGGTGTTCAAATATGGTGACGCCCACGATTCTCATAAGAGCCACCACATTTTGAACACCTTCGATTTTCTTCCCATCATCCTGATAATAAACACATCATACATTGTAGTTTTGGTTCGTTCCTTCGTCAGAGTGACGCGGCGTTTTTTTTTTCAACTATCGGATTGGTCGACGATTGCCTTAAACGGTACTAACTAGTAGTATCTGTCGGCGATGATAAAACAATTATCAAAAACAATTACTATCGACTTTAAATAAAATTCGATACATAGCGATCATAACCTGACATCATGGAATAAACCAATTGTTTAAAGTATATGTGTTACTGGCCTTAATCAGCCCGACTACTGCGGTTGTTACTGCCCCTACTCTGCCAAACCGTATCACTACATGAAACACACATAAGTGCCAGCACTACATCGAAAGTACAATAAATGTTGGAAAATTGGTGGCTCTTGCTCTAGGGCCAATATCAACCTTTATTGGTCGCTATCAGTTTCTCTCATCAGCTCTCTACGACCCAGTCTCACCCTACATCACATACACCGAGGCATCGAGGCTCTAGATACTATTGGTACAGTAGCAGGAATTGAGCTAAAACTTTTGCATTTCAACTCACACTAACAACTCTTACCATTGATGACCACTCCTGTAACCAACCACTCACGGTCGCTGCTAATCATCCTTGACAGTTGTTATCATTTCCCGTCATCACCTTCGGTAATGCCACCCTGCCTCCAATATCCTTAAACGCTTCAGGATCAGGGCAAGGAGAGTCATTTTCGAGTACACCTTGGCTGATTCAAACCTCCTAGATAACAAAAGTCGCGTATTTTCTATGCTGGAAACTATCCGATCCAATCACTCGATAGAAGAGAATGCAAATACTTGTGAGCAAAAGTGAAGGGGGTAAGCAGGTGTGAACACCTGTCTCAACTAATTGAGGAGGAATCAAAAACTCAAAGCTGACAGATTGAGTTCCCCATTCTGAGGAGGAATACGAAAGTTAAAGACCCTGATGGATCGAGTTCTCTGATTTGAAAAAGCACTACTGAATCATAGCTGCGAGCTCCCGTGGTCTCTTTTCTCCATTAGGGACGGACACTATCAACATGAAGGTTCCCCTTCACAAAGCTTCCCCAATCAGAAAAAGCTTTAACAGAAAAGCATGCCAAGGTTTGGTGATCTACGGTAGGATTAATTCAGTGCAGCACTTTGAAATCTGTTGAAACAGTATGGCGAAAGAATATACTCAGCGGGTAGTTCAGCGGCTGACTTGAGTCGAAAGAGCGGGCTGTACATCCTTTTTTGATTGCTACTACAAAATCTGAACAATGGGGAAAGGATCGTTACCTTATGCGCCATGTTTGCCGAAATTCTTCCCACAATTAATTTTTCGGCTCGGAAACACAGAAAGTCGTGCATGATATATGTACACTCTCAGCGTGAAGTGTGCAAGTAGTGATGGTCATCATCCCATCCAATGGAATTCAATCGAAACCGAGATATGCTTCAGAACACAAATGTCTAAAATTCGCATCAAACTAGGAGCAACCTTACATGTCGTTATTATCCGTTACGATGTTCTTTCCAGAGGAAGCTGGTCTTTTCTTGTTCCCAAACAAAACCTTACTACCAGGTAGGTAATTTGGATTGGTTGCCCACATCGGAGCTGCTAAAATATTCGAGAAAAGGAGAAAAGTCTAGGGAATAAAACCTAATTTTGATGGCAGAGTTATGACTGGTGAGCAAAACACAAATTAGGACATTCTTCAGTAGTACATGCTAACACCTCTCAACGGCCTTAACCGTGACTAGCTGGTCTAGACTCCGCTCAAAACCCTCTGCAGACCACATTTATTTTCTACCGCTCCCAGTTCTTTCCCTTGCTTTTTTCACTATCGCCGTAGTCGTTAATTGCATCTAAACAGTGCCCACCCGCTCCATGAATGTTACTGGCAAACAACACGTTTGGAAAAGTTTGTCAGCAGAAATAGAGGGGATTTATTTGTAGGCAGTTGTGGAAAGGACATTTTTCTATACCTTCCCTTCGAAGCGCAATTGAATTCAGCACTTTTAGCTAGCTAGCTTTCAATCTGGAAAAGGCGGCATACGTCTTTGTTCTCATCAGGACAATTCAACGATTTCTGCCCAGGAAAACAGTAGCGAGAATCAAACTATTTAGATAATAATTGGAGCAAAAATTTCCAACTGCAACGAGGCTCAACAGAATGATGTTCTCTGGCAATTGTTAGTGGGGATAGTGATAGTGTCCAGTGTGATACATAAAATTAAAGATAAAATAAGGTGTCTTTGGAATGGAATGATTAGAATAATGTGGTAGAATACAGGCAAGCCTGAAGTACAATCAAAGGCATTCATAACTGCATTGTCCGAGAGGTTGCAACTGTTTGCAAGAAAATCTCTAAATTCTGTAAGATGCTGCCATTTCTCATGCAGGAGCTCGGAGCCCTTTCACACATTCAAGTCACCTTAAAATCAGCTTTCCCAAGTCCGCGTTCTTCTTTTTTGTTTTGATCAACTGCTCTGCATGCGACATTAGGGACCCTTACACCACATGCTCGTGTAGGTATCATAGATTTCCACAAATCCCGCGATTGAAATTTAATGACATAGCAACGTATCCGTGCTCCAAGCATTCCGCCTTGAGCTTCATGAGCATAATTTTTATTGGATGTACCCATATAACTCACGTGTGGGGGACATTTCAAAGTGATTTCTGTAAAGAATAAAATCCTAATTTTTCATCCCTAACAATGCATACGATGATGAGGAGCCCCTCAAGAGGGCTGAACTTTTTCCGATGGCAGAGCCGTTTTTGCGAAACATGAGCACAGGTTTAGTTTTTCCTCACATTTTTGCAATTTTTTCCAGACCTGATTGACTGTCAATTTCTCCCGTATCTAATCGAAATGAACTGGAAGGCGACCACATTGCGCACCCAAGAAAACCGATAAGGCCTGCTACATCAATCTCGCCTGTGTTTTATCGCGTTTGAAATTAAGAACGACCTTTAATTCACTTTTCACTGAGGGCGTTTCATCATTAGAAAACTGCGTCGGAGAGATCCGTTAATGGTTTCAACATCTATGTATGTATCCGCCAATACCGTACATATCTTCATGTGAATAATGACAACCAAGCTGACATTCATCGATCCGAAAGATGAAGCTTTCAATCACTCGATTCCACCCGAGCGGCCCCATGTTTTGGATGAGATTTTCAGGATAGTTGAAAAAACCCTCACATGGTGGTTGTAGTCAGCAGCAAAATGTATATCGGTAGTGCCGTTCAAAGAAGACGTTTCATTTTATCAAAATTTCGAATCTTCAGATGGAAAAAAAACTCAAAAACGATCTAGCGCAATACTTCTAGCCTGAATTGTAGACGTACATACATGGATAGGGACGCTTATTAAGTCGTGCAGGGGATATGAATTGGTAGATCTTGACGGTCTCGAGCCGGGAACCTTCCTCACTCATAACTTACACTTGCTGGTCTGTTATAGAATCTGGCTATTATACATGAACATTAGCCGAGGCAGAAATGTATGGTTAGTTTCCGAATAAAATAGCTTTCCTTACACTCATGCGTTTCTTCCTCGTTCGGATCTTTCGCCCACCCACAGTCATCTTATCAAGATTACGACTAAGAATTTCCAAATTGGTCGCATGCCTTCTGAGCGACTGATCGGGAGAGGCAGGAATTGAGGTTTTCGTCATAAAGGATGCTGAATTAATTCGAAACTATAGTTTTACATAAGAGTTCAGTCGAGTGCTCTACTATTAGTATGTGAAAACTGCTGAGTGTAGGTCTCATGGGAAGCAAAGACAGTAGAGTTTCGAAGTGGCATAGCAATATATCAGAAGACCACAGACTAGGTAGTCTCTAAAGCAGTGACGATTGCCCATAATGAAGAGCTTTCCATCTATGAACGTAAGTGAAGGGTCCTCATGAGTTATATGATGTGTAAACTGGAAAATAGCAGAGATAGGAAAAAGTTGCAAGGACAGCCATTCTAAGGTCGGCCGGGTGTTTTTGTGCCTCCTTTCTTCAGTGTGACTTCTCTAGAGAAAACTGCAGTATCTTGCATCGCGAAGAGCATTTTGCCGCGGCTGAACGAACCTCTTGTCGGAAGGGGTGTTCTGCTATGAAATTGATTACGACGAACGTGAGTCGTTTCCTCAGTTCGTTACATTTCATTAACCTAAATTCAAACGAACCCTACTATGGGCACCTACTCGCAACGCTTGAATACTTGCGCACTCACCAGTTGCTGAAACAAATATACTATTTTAAATTTTGGTGCTCGATACTGTCCTTTGATGGGAAGTTCACCAGTTAGTACATGTGCGTGAGCTGAACCGCTGCGCTAAAGACAACGTGATACACATGTTTACACACTCAAAGCCCAATTTTGTGACGTTCAGGGTAATGTCTGAATCATCCTTACTGGCAACTGCTGGCTCATTTCTTAGTGTCCATTCAATCGAAACTCTAATGAGCATATAAGTAATGTCCGGCCAAGTGGGACTGCCGTTTCCAGGGTGTCGCATATCTCCTGAGCTGCCCTGTCACTGCGTCTTACAACAAAGGCTGACGTGAGTTTGCAGTGAGATCTTCCCTCTGTGCCTCTTATCAACGTCAAGGAGTTGCGGATGCGACACAGAGTAAAACGTCTTTGACGTCGGCTAGTCTGTTTTCTAGCACTTGTGTTCGCGATTGAATAGCTACCTTCATCATCCATGCCGTTCCTTCAGGTCTCCCCTCCGATATTCGACATCCGATCAAGTCGATAAAAGACTGTCTGGCCCCTGGTCTCGATCTAAGTGAACCAGAAATTCTAAAGAACCCTCCACTAGTGACCGTCAACCCTTGCTCTGTTGCTCGAGCGTTAAATTGATTGCACTCTGGCCGTGGAAAATTAGAGAGATGCATTGCTGTAAAAGGGGAGATCATTGTGTGATATGATGACCGTTGGACCAGTGGGGCTACTGTTTGGATTTCCCGGGTCTTCAAAGGGCTCCAGGACGGTTCCCAGCGCGATGGTCAGGTTTTCTGGAGAGCTCTGCACGAAAGTAATGCAATGACGTTTGTTCCTCGAGAGTGATACACTGGACTACTTTGGCTTGTGACAGGGACGAGTGGAGACGTTATGGCGCCTCTCGAGAAAATTGATGATCAACGACGCATTAGATGGGTGCAGGTGAAGTGATCGTTATCGCTATTAAAAGTGGATGTCAGTGAAAGTAGCGGGTGTGTTTCACCTGTGGGACTGTAAAAGGTAAAGGTTTTCTGGGTGGCGTTGGTGAGCACAGGCAGCAAGGACCGTAGCCCGATGTGAAATCAGCAGGTTGTAAAAAGAACTTCAGCGGAGGAGACCGCTTATTCTCTGTATAACGGCAAAAGATTTATTTACTTTTCCGTAGTTATTTGCACGCGAATTCTTATTCGAGTACTCTTTATGTAAAATGTAATCAAAGGCATGCCCCACTAAACACACTGATTAGTGCCTCGGATGTTGCTTCCCCTTTGTTTTGGCCGACCGGTCGTTCCACAGAAAGAACGTTCTCGAGACGTGCTTCAAGGCTCATATAGAATTTACACAATTCTACCAAGAAATTGTCCGTTTGTAACGAAAGGTTCGACAGTGCTTCTGCGACCTCTCAGATCTTTTATGCACGATTCACAAAAGTGGCACCGGTGGGCAGACAGAGGATGAGTCGCAAAGCAAAAGCACTACATGTTCGTTCTAAGAAAGCCAAGATCTAAGAGATTACCTGTAAGCTAAGTTGATGTACAAAGTGTACGTACGTGTATGCTGTGCATCCCTTGTATGTACGTTTATTCACGCTGCGCGTAGGCCGCTTTCTTTCAGTGTCCATCTGTGACGAGATACGTGTTGATGAGACGGGAAGGATGCTGAGCATACGCGTCAAAGAATATCTAGCAGGTGAAAGGCCTGGAAGCCTACTTACGCCGCTTGTATGGCATCGACTAGAAGAACATTGGGGCAATGAATTTGACATCAAATACAAAATTCTAGCTTTTAGAATGAGATCGGTGATAATGGCCAAAAAGATATTGGAAGCGTTGCACATCCGAGAGAGAAATCCTAAGCTGAACAACTGAAGTGGGTGCATTGCCATCGAGTGAAGTTCTGCCATTCATTCCCTTTTGTGGTTTTGAGACACCACGTAATTATTATCTGACGACTACCACTGGTGTCTCTTTGGTCCCTTATTGCTCACGAAATCGAGTGGGACGGCAACGTTGGTGAAACCGTAGAAGGTTGGTTTCTTTGCAGGGATCTCTTGGCGTTCACGTTTCTGGAAGTTGTTGCAACTGGCCCAGAGCGTTCGGGCAGGGCACTTGGTCGGGTAGACCACAGACTAGGAGCTCCTAGCTACTTTCAGGTCCTTGAATTCGAGTTGTTCTAAACGTCCATCCAAGCGGGTCTATAGTAGCAAACCTGCACGGCAAAACAGTGTAAAAAACATTATGTGACAAGCCCAGGTTTCAAGAAGGTAGAAAGTAGAAATTGTTGATTCTATCCCAGAAAAGGTCGCTTCCTCGAAAATTCCTCTGCCGGAGTTCGATGAGATGGGCTTTTGATATAGTCCAATCTCGGGTCCGTTCAGAGCTGACACCACTGGTTCTTCCTTTACACTTCAGATGTGAAAACAGGCTAATAGCTCTCTCTCCGCTATCAACTAGCAGGCGACACATTTGTGTTTTCAGAAAAAGCAAATCTTTAGTAAAGGTGCCATAGCTCGCCGTAAAGGTATAATTGAAATCACTGAAGAGCATCAGTGGGATCTCATTGCTGCTGATTTTTGCTAAGCTATCAGCTGATTGTGTGTGGGTCCTGAAACGAATATTGCAATCTGTATGGCCTCGACACTCGCCTGACATGACATCGATGGAGGGGCGTTAAGTTCGGGTGACCCGGTAACGAGTCTCCCACTATGCCCTAGCTGTTGAAATTTGGGACTCGACAGCGTCTTTCTTGTACCCTTGAGGCCACTGGGTATTCTTAGAAAGAGAACTCAGAAACAATTTTTATCGTGAGCTGCGCCTTTAAAGGCACCGTTCACCTAATTTCGTGTAATCCAGATTGTGATGAAAAATGAAAGACAAGATCGAAACTAGGGGGCTGAGGTGAAGAAACGCGTGCATCGGTGTTTCTAAAGTGGAAAAATGCTTCGAAGAACCGTTATAAAGGGGGCTGGACGTGAATGAAACCAGAAAAATGAGGAAGAGTGGGGCGTCCGGACGAGCTAAATAGTGTGTTTCACTGCGCGCGTTTGGGTCCTGGTGCGAATAACAGACAATGGTAGGAAAAAATTCATTCACTTATAAGCATAAATAAACAAAAAAACCTTAGTAACAGCAAAAGTAGCTCACCTTTTTCAGCCTCTAGGAGTTGGAAACTGAATAAGGGATAGCGGCAGCAAAAAGAAAAACAGAGAAAAAAAGAATGGGAGAAAAACATCGCCTCATCACTCGGCGATTAGCTGATTGTGCGTGGGTCCTAGAACGAATAATAGCAATCTGTATTGTCTCGACACTCGTCTAACGTGATACCGATCGAGGGGCGGGCACGCGAACTACGGCAGCAACGGAGCTGTCACTATGCCCTGGACGTCGAGATTGGGGGAGNGAGAGGGTCCCTTCTACAACCCATGGGGGCCGCTGAGTATTAATAAGGTAAGAACTCAATTTTTTTTATCGTGAACGGTGCCTTTAACAGTTCAACGCTTGTATTGATAAGGGATAAGAGCCCAATAGCACAATAATGGGTTTGAGTCCCGTTCGAGGCCAAAATTTTGTCCATAACTCGCCTACTATGTGATATAAATGGTTTCGTTTCTTTCAGCTGAAATGTTTTCGCGAGTTTATGCTTTGAGTTATATTTTATAACGTTGAAGATAAGTTTATCTGCACTACGAGGTGCTCAAACAATTATACTTTGGAGTATTCCATATTTCAGAATTAAGAAGTTAGAAATGCAGTGGATGCAAACTGTCCCAACCAGACACTGGCTTAGTCTCCACTTCAAGACTCAACTACTGATGTATCGTCTACTTAATTAAAACCCTTCCCAAACGTTTCACTATTGAGACTTTCACAAAATCTTGTTGGTTTTTTTCCAGAAGTGGTTTTTAGTGATTGTTTCGAATCTGGCTTGTTCTTTCTAACTTCTGTACATGGATACCACTCCAAATATCGCCCGGAGCTTTCTCCCAATATCTTTGGAATACTTCTGAAACAATTCATTTCGAGATGTCAGCAGCTTTTCCGGACTTGCCCTACAGTTTCATTCGTAAATAATGTGAGGGAGAGTGTGCTACTAAGCCAAGGATAACTTTTTTACTCATTCTGTTGAGTTGGGCTCTTCAACCAATTTCCTGCATGCGACTATTTGCCCAATCGGCATCTGTGATCTGCCTTCTTTTTCGTTTTTGACCCCTGCATTCAATTAAAAGCGGAGATGAAAAGATAGATGAAAAGATGATTAACAAGCTGCGTGACATTGTTTCAGCTGGGTTTACAGCGCGAGTCTAGGGAGCTTCAAAACAATAGTGGACCGAAGAACCTAATCGTACTCAACAAACCTCATTGCTTTCATAATATTCTTTCAAAGAGTTGACTTTTAGATATTTCCCTACCAACGTAATCAATGTCTCGATCGCATTGAAACAGACAACTTCGAATTAAGCCCTCGCTTGTTTCATTGTGATGGATTAGTGTGCAACAGTCGAAAACACTCTCGTTCCTGCGTTTTGAAAGTTGACTACATCCCTTCGAAGAAACTTGATATTGGTCTGTTGTTTTCTTCGACAAAGAATCTCTATTGGCATGATCATCATAGATCACGCAGTGCTGCTAACGAGAGACTGGCAACATACGACTATATAAAAATTCCTTCTGCCGTGACTGTGACCTCAAACACGAGAGTAGGAATGGACCCGGTAAAAGTGAGACTTCCGGTGTTAACAGCGCGCCCACCTGCGCCTGCTGTGTTAAGGACGGAACCCCTCAATCCTGAAGTAGTGACGGTAGGTTTGAAGCTAGACCAATAAGGAGAACTGAGGATCAGAGGAGACGGCCTGAATCGACTGAGGACGGCGACAGACTGGAGGCAGAAGCAGAAAACGATTGACACGTTGGAGTGTTAATGAGATACGAAAGCAATTGAAGGAACTGCTTAGAATTTTTCTCAAGTAACACAAATGACTGACTGAACCAAAGAGAGAGACTAAAAATTTGAATAAAGAGCAGGAAGAAGGCTATAACAAGTTGGGAGAAAATGAGCGAAGTAGTCAGCAAGAATGAGATTTCGGGTAAAGCTAATGCAGAATGAACTCCTTTGTAAGGTTCCTACATGTGAAGGACTCACCTGTGGAGTGGGATTTTACCTTGTGTGAAATTGATGCAGTAGCTTCAACGAAACTTTTTATGGTGCAGGTGAATGGTCAACTAGCTGAAGGCGATGGAGAAGCTCATGGACGGCGCGAAGGCTGGAAGACAATTTCGAACGATGACGCGCGATTTGAATATTTTGAAAAATACCACACCACCCCTCTTAACAGCACGACTTCATTTCTGGAGCTTCTTCATGTAATTTTCTTCCTCATCCTATTGTATCACAGTTATGAGCAATGCAAAGTGAATAGATATCGTCTATATATATTCCCGAAGTTTCGATGTAGTCTACCTCAAATTGCTTGGCTTTACGATGCTTTAACAAAGTCGTATACTCTACAGTTTCTTGGCATCAAACTGCAGCTATCTGTTCAGCGCTATTTGAGAGATTACCTGGCGGTTTATAACACCGTTCTCTTCTAAGAGAGAGTGATTCCATGAAAGCATGGTTCAGCTGTTCAAGTCCGCTTTTCTGATAGCAGTTAGGCGCACGCAGCTCCCGCTCGAGGAAATCCAGATCTTCCCCCAGAGATTGAGAAATCATAATTTTCGCTTCCACGTGATCAATGGCACATTTAAACACAAACTTAAAATCGCAGCTGCCGCAGAGAACCTAATCTTTTTGAACATCTTCGCTACTGAAACAAAACGTGCTNCAATCGCATGCGAGCACGACCACGGTAAAGCTCACCTTTGAAATTCGGTTGACAACAAGTAAGTTGCGAAATCGTCTTTATCCTCGCACTTTTGTTTTCGAATTCACTATTCACTATTACTGCTTACTGAAATACCTATAGAAATACCATGTCCCTTTCCGCAAGGTAGAATTACTGGTTGCACGAATAGTTGCACTTTGCGTTTATTAGTGATTATGCAGTTTGTTCAATTCACAGTAGCGTTTATGTCGTTCGCAGATCGCTTTACCTCTGTTGAGTTATTTTTTACGTCCTTTCCTTTTCCTTCATTCTCTTCTTTCACTGTGAGCGCATATTAAGAGCGCTTCTGTCTCCACATCCCTTCTTTCCGCACAACCATTTTACTTTGCTAGGGCCCATTGAAAATCATAGATTTTATCACCTACCGTTTATCATCTCGCACTTTCTTAGTTTATTCATTGGCCTGCATTACGCCGTCACCTTCACGGCAAGAGTTGCAACACGTTTGTTTTGTACTTCTTTCGAATGAAGTCATTTCATTGTGCACTGCTGAAAGAAAACGTGCTCCAGTCGCAATCAAGCACTACCGCGGTGGGGCTCACCTTCAAAATTCGAGTGGCAACACGTACGTTGCATTATCGTCGTTATCCTCGCACTTTTGTTTTCAACAACTTCACTGTTCACTATTACTGCTGACAAAAAGACAAGGTATTCCTATCTATGTCTCCTCTGAAGAAATGACTGTTCAACTGCGGCAATTTGCGTTAGTTTTACGTCAGAGCTGTGTGTAGTTTTAATAAAGTCGTTCACGTTGTGCGGAGGTACTTAGCCTCCTTTGGCTGTGGGTTATTAATCTGGCTTCTAGTATCGTTTTATATTGTATTTTTGCATTTCACATAATGATAGTTTCTTATTGGTCTTAATAATCGCTTCTTTCTTTCAACCGTCTTCTCTTCCACACCTTCACCACTTCATCTCACTGTCCTTTCTCTTCCCTACTTCTGATCCTATCACAGTTACTGAACGACATCAAGGTCAAACGTACCTAGCGCACTGACCTAACAATCGGTACCATTTCCTTATTTACTCATGTACACTATTTCGTATTTCATGCATTTCTCCCATGACAATTTGTTGCACTGATCTGCACTTCTGTTTGCACTCGCCTTGCCCCTATCGTTTC
This sequence comes from Haemonchus placei, assembly GCA_900617895.1. NCBI lineage: Eukaryota > Metazoa > Nematoda > Chromadorea > Rhabditida > Trichostrongylidae > Haemonchus > Haemonchus placei. The sequence goes on along the minus strand of UZAF01018659.1, from coordinate 3,157 downwards.
GACCATGATTCGTAACGCGATATTATTAAACGCAGGCCCACATCAGGCAGTACGAGGAAATGGCGAGTACGTCGAGATTGATCTGATAACACCAATAAAATAACAGAATGTCTGAGAGATCTGCACATGGTTTGGGGACGATCTTCATCGCAAGTAAGTACGGCACGCTCATCGTTCTCCAAATGTTCCACTGTATACGTCTACTTCGTAGATTCAGAAGTTGTTACTGCAGCCGTCTGATTCACAATTGCAGTTACAAGAACGACAGTCGCGGATGGACTCTGTCGCACACTCCCTAATAATATCTAGGCTAGGAATGCAAGAAAGGGGATGAGTGTCCACGCAACTGAGGCAACGCAAGTAAACGAGCCGTGACCGGTATTGAGGTACCCCAATCGTGTGCAGGTATAAGAAGCGACGTATTTACAAAAGGCATAAGCCATTTGCTTGGGATCCATACGACTTTTGCAGGACACCCCTTACCCAAGTGAGCAGATACAATCAGGATGCAGCGTTGCGCTTGAGCGAAGACAAGACCCAGTTGTAGCTATTCTACCTGGCGATTAGGCCTTTCCTTTTCCAGCCCTTGACAGCCTTGCTGATTCCTGGCCCTGTATTCAAAAAGCACATCTGAGAGCTCATGAGTACGTCAATATTGGAGCTTTTTTTGCGCTCTGATTACAACCGCATGATAGGCGGCTATTTCTCCAAGGAAATCATCTCACCTAAATGGGCACAGCAAGAAGATGCGGGTTACTCATACTACACCGTCAACCTGTCGAATATTCAAAGAATGTCGCGCACAAACACCATCCGCAACGCAAGTACTCTCTTGTGAATCAAGCACATCCACGATCTGGTGTACAACATAAAAAATTGGAGTGTCCGCAGCAGTAAGTAGCGCACAACTCTATCGTGCACTACTGCTGCGCCCATCACAACAACGGCAAGACCAACTAACGTAGGCACTACCATTGCACCAATCGTATTCGCCGCAGCCACAAAGGTCGCGCTCATCATCAGCAGGGTGTGTCACATTCCCATTTCAGCAATTCACAACTTCGCAGAGGCAGCAAGCATCCGCTCAGGAATTGGCTTTGGAAGAGCAGGAACAGGATAGTGCTCGGAAATCGCCGTGCGCCTCCTCCCTTCAGCTCCTCCCTTCAGTATGAACAACCATGGAAAGGAACCGTAGAGTACAGGGAAAAATGCAGTAAACACACTTGTGAGAGTAATACTCGCATATTGCAACTGTAACGCGATTCATGTTACAATCTCGACACTTAACCCATTGACGACACCTTGACGCGCATGCGCGTCAAGCCTTGCAGACCACGAGGGGCCGAGTGACGCGCCTGCGCGCCAAGGTTTTGTCACCACTCCTTTTTTTT
>UZAF01018658.1:14015-30881 GCA_900617895.1 Haemonchus placei | reverse complement strand
AGGATTTGTGCCACTACTTACTGCAAGTCCTCTTCTATACATTCCATGAATTGGCCATTCTTGAATATGCCATTTTACAAAATGGTGACAAGCAAAGACCAACGAGCCTCCATCCTGCACCCCCATCTGGCTGAATGCACGGCAAAGACCATCTTCAAACGGCTTCAGATTCCTTTAGTAACCATGTACGACAACGTCAAGAGGTACAAGACGATAGGAGGACAAGCCCAAAAGTTGAAGACTGAAGAATGCAACGACAGAAAAGATCGCGAAAATTATTCTAGAAAGAATCCGCCGCCACCCTCGTAGGTCCGAGAGGAATTTGGCTCTTGAGGTTGGTATTTCTGCTCGATCTGTTGAAAAGATTGTCTCCAGCCACCTTCGACTGCACTGTTATAAGAATACAAAAGCTCACATGCGTATGAAGAAAACTAGGTTCAAAAGATGTGAGGAGCTTTTAGAGTGATTTTCGCAGGCACGGCACACCAACATCCTTTCCGCTGACGAATGTCTGTTTTCAACAAATCAATTCCTGAACACCCAAAACGGTAGGATAATAGCGGGGAGCCCTGCAAAAGCCAGCCAACATGGAGGAATTGCTCAGCGATCTGGACACCCCAAGCCGTTGATGGTTTTTGGGGCAATCACATCGGACGGCGAGACGCCCCTGACTTTCTTGGAGAAAAGGGTCAAGGTGGATAGCAAGACTAACTTAAAAGGCGTTTTGGAGAAGGAGGAACTCTCCTGAGCAAAATCCCATTTCGGCCACCGGACTTGCCCTTATCAACAGAACTCAGCTCCAGCACACAGGTCCAAGGCGGTACAGGAGTGGTACGCAACGCACTTCCCAGACTTCATCTCGTCGGATGATTGGCCCCCAAACAGTCCAGACCTAAATCCATTGGACTATTCCGTGTGGTCAGTTTTCAAGATGAAAGCCTACTCTACTAAGCATAGAAGTTTGGATGCTCCACGTGCAACCCCCGTTGAAGCATGGGAGGATTCGGACGAAGGCTATCTCCTTGCCGCCGTCGACGCATCTCCTAGAATTTCAGCTTGTATTCGCGCAAAAGAAGGCCATTTCGAGATCTAGCTTGTTGTTGTGATCTATATAGCTGTTAATAAATGCTGTTGGAGTTGTATCACGTATCGATCGATTTGACCATTTTTACAATCATATTTACCGTTGAAAGAACTTTTGCCGCGCCATGTAAAAGAGGACCGCAACTCAAAATTATTGCCTGTTTGACCAGTCCATGTGGAAGCAGAAGAGATCGGCTACGATCCTTTTCAGCCGTCATGTAGACGAATAATAATAGACTCACCTCTTCGAGTAAAGGAAAGGGAAGCGCAAATCCCAAAAACAGAGCGATTAAGACGATGCCGGTGTGCATCTGAAATGGAACCGCTACCATTAGACCTCAAGACAACCCAAAGCCTATATGGTGTGCATCCTTTCAACAAGTACACAAAGTAGAACGATAACTATGGGCTACAGCCAAGGGCACTTGCAAAGACCAGAACGATGAATGCCGAGGACACTGCTACTGCTGTGTTCCTATATGTACATATGTCCTTTAGCCGTCCGTTCAGCTAATTCATTTCTTCAGAGCCTACTGTTCAAAGAGTAAAGTACGAACATGTTCATTAATATTTAATCAGCATCAGAGGCTTACGGAGTAAAACATTCGTCGGAGTCTGCGAGTCTCAGCAGAAAGAGCACGTTTTCGCCTAGTCACGTTCATACTTCTTTCATCTATCTGCGTAGGCCGTTCTCTACCACCATTTCCTCCTGCAAAAATAGTCCAGGATGAAAAAGGGTTTCCTCTTGCTTTCTTGCCAGGATCGGAGCTGATTGGCAATAGGCAGTGATAGTGGGCAATAGGCATGTGATAGTCTACGTCTCACCTGCTTTCCATACTTCTTCGGCGACTATTCGGCAACAATAGCTCTCATCAGAAGTTTTTGCGATGGGGACAGAACTCTCTTAACTCAGACGATCACGAAAAGTGCACTCCTGCAGCCACCTTTTTTGTCTTTCATGGCATGTTTAACCAGTAGATTACAGTTTACCATTCTAGCATGACATACAGTAATCTTCTGTAGACTACTTATTGTAAACATGCCCTCTGCAATTTTCATTTCTCTCACGTCCGAAAATCGCTTCTACTGGAGGCAGATCATCCACTCTTGAACGTTTGACACTAAATTTACCATTTGATAATTACTTCTTCTCCAGATTTTTCAGTTGATTCTGGTCATGTCACCAGTCGAAGTGGCTCACAACCCAACCCAGAGCGCTAATGTGAACCTTTTCAAAGATGAGTTGTTCTTCACTCACTTGAACTGTGATGATGTCGTTCTTGAAGCTTTTGTTTGGATACTGTAATTTGTAACTAATTCCCATTTAGGCAAGTATCATAGCCAACAAAAACCCAACAACATGAATGGATAGACGTTTTATGTGACCATTGTATGTGTCAGTAAAACCCACTTGGAAGCACGAAATGACTTTCCTTGTGCCGGCAGGTGAGGAACCCTTTACCGAGCAAGCCAGCCCAGCCAGGTAATGCTCGACGGGTGGTTCGATTTTAGGGAATATTATCAAGCAAACAAGGAAGACCATAGCTTTCAGCTAATCTGCCGAGTAGGAGGTGCTTAGCTATTGCTCTTCTAAGTCCCTATTCCTACGTATCATCTGTCGATATGGTCCTACCATGAATACATGCCCATCCATATACTTTGATGTGTCACTGACACCGGCACATTCGGTCTATGCAGTCAAGGATCAGCTCGAAATGTGGTCTTCTCACTGCAGGTTAGATCCTCTACAACAGGTCCGCTCTTCCAGTCAGTCGCCTATAATTCTTTCCAACTGTCTGATTTTCCGCCCTAGATTGGTTTATTTAGTTGTTTCGGTTTGTAGGTTTTGCTTCACAGCCCCACCACCTCTTCTTTGGGGCTCCTTAAGGCTTCTCTTTAGCATCGAGCCGCATAGCGTTCCTTATAGATTAATTCGGTGTCCTTCTCAGTATGTGCCCATCACTTTACAAACATTGCTCTCTCATCTTCAACTGGGTAGGAGCCGTCAGATGACCGCCCTGACGTTCTGACATTGTCAGCGCCCTCTCTACTGTCACTCACTCAGTATCCGAAAAATCGTTTGTAATATGAAATGGAGAATCTTGTTTTGAGATAGCTTCTCCGGATGTGAGTGATGGGGACACTGTATTTGGCGGTGTTTGAAGAAACTCTTAAAAGTCGCAGAAAAATGAGTGTATTCGGAGAAGGACGTCGTTGAAAAAACCCTATTTTGCAGTATATTTGAGCCTTGGTTCTGCTTCTGCAACTGTTTTAGGGCCAACCTTCTCTTTTGAAATATTACGTGTGCCGTACCCACACCATTTGCACGGGGACCCACACGTTGCCCGTAGACCGCCTACTGTAGTCAGCTTTACGCAATGGCACACAAATTTGTCCAAATACCCCTACCATGCATTATTCATCGTCACATTCCCTCCCAACCCCGTAGCTGACTGCTTTTTGGAGCCTTATACATATTTATTCGCCTCTTGGGTGACAGTCCTCTTGGAGCAGCAAAAACGGCAGGTCTACCCCTTCTAGCGAAATCTGCCAAGCTCATTGTCAAGGAATGGTGAAAGGTCAGATTTATCAAGTTTCGGTCTCAAAGTAATCAAGCGAAGTTTGACGCTCTATGGCACCGCTATTGAGGAAAAAGCTTCTTTCATGATCCCTCATCTCAGCGCCTGAGGGATGATGCCCGTAGGAAAAAATCCTACAACGGTTAATTTTTTAATTACAGATTTTTTAATTCACAAACAAAAGCTTCCACTGTGAGAAGCCACCTTCACAGGCGTTTGAAATCTTCAAGGCAAAGTACATAAATTGCAAGAGGGGCTCGTTGGGGAAGTCTATTGTGACTGGATCGATCTACAGGTTTTCCCAGATCCTTCACTTTAAACCAAGTAGTTTCCCCCTACAGCATCTCGCGAGCTTACGAGCATCAGCTCTGATAGTCTGTATTTTGTGATTGCTTATTTCGCGTATTGAAAGCACGTCCGATGAAAGATTACGATCAGCCTGCCCATGCTCATTCATTTATAATGTTATTACTATGTATAAATGGCCCCAGAACCTTAGTTCAATCATTTATTTGGTATAATCATCTGAGGAATATCCTAGTAATGTCAAAAAAATAATATATAATACATTAGCGAGGAGATGCCTGCACTGGGTCAATGTTGAAGTCCAGGTATAGGCGGCAGATTTGGATCTGGCAGTCCCGGCATATTCGGCACAAGATCCCCAGGTTGAACTGGTTTGTTATTGTCACCAATCAGATCTGGTAGATTTGGCAGGCCGGGTATCTTCGACGCAAGATCTCCAGGTTGGAGTGGTTTGTTATTGTCGTCATTCGGGACTGGTTGATTTGGGTTTGGAAGTCCAGGTATTCCTGGTATATTCGGCACAAGAGGTCCAGGTTGGACAGGTTTGTTATTGTCGTCATTCGGATCTGGCAGATTTGGCAGGCCTGGTATCTTTGGCGCAAGATCTCCAGGTTGGAGGGGTTTGTTATTGTCGTCTCTCGGATCTGGCAGATTTGGCAGTCCTGGTACCTTCGGCACAAGATCTCCAGGTTGGAGGGGTTTGTTATTGTCGCCATTTGGAGCCGGCTGGTTAGGGTTTGGTGCCGGCTGGTTAGGGTTTGGAACCGGCTGGTTAGGGTTTGGAACCGGCTGGTTTGGGTTTGGAGCCGGCTGGTTAGGGTTTGGTGCCGGCTGGTTAGGGTTTGGTGCCGGCTGGTTTGGGTTTGGAGCCGGCTGGTTAGGGTCTGGTGCCGGCTGGTTTGGATTTGGAGCTGGCTGGTTTGGATTTGGAGCCGGCTGATCTGGCTTCGGCATGGGTACATTCGGCATTGGTACATTCGGCACCATAGGTATATTGGGCACCATAGGTACAGGCACCATTGGGCTCCAAGGAAATCCGAATCCCGGCCAAGGTGCTACAGGCATTGGTGCCATTGGTACAGGTGCTACAGGTGCAGCAGGTACCCAGGGTACATAAGCGCACACCGGCATACATGTGAAACATGCAGCAGGGAAACATTTTGCCTTTCTTGGACCCTTAGGTCCTTTAGTTTGCAGAGGGTCCTCGGGTAGCGACGTGGTTGTTTCGTTTTCGGACTGCAATAGCCCATCACTTTGCGGCGATGTATCAGGTGATATCGTTGTAATTTCCTCGTCCAAAGTTCTTTTGGATGGCGACGTGGTGGCTTCGTCTCCAGTTAGTGAAGGTTCTTCACTTTCTTGCGATGACGACGTGGTAATCTCTTCTTCAGCTTGTGAAAGACGAACACTGGCTTCGCTGGTTGATCCATCATAAATCTGAAATATTACTGAGTTACTTTTTACCTTCTTTCGCTATTCATTGTACTTGTTACCGTCAAAACTCTTTGTCTACCTATGTTGACTATAAAATGGGCAACACCTGGCTCATTTCAGAATGTGTTCAGAAGATATCTAATCTAAAAGGTGGTCTTTCGAGTGAGGGCCTGATTTTCAGGGTAAAAAAGTGACGATTCACTCAAATGAGAGCATTATACTCTGAATTGATAATGTAACAGGTTGCAGGGAGAGAGCCTCAGTCAGCTGAAATGCAGGCTCTATTGTTGCATCTCAGAAACGAATTAGGCATACACAGGGTAGAGGACATGAGGCATCATCAAAATACTACCCCCAAGAAATGGTCTCAGATGCATGGAGGTGAATTTCAGTCGACTTTAGTGGAAGCTGGAGTGGAAGGGGAGAAGGGAATTTTTCCTACACGGCGATTAGCAAAAGGATCGAAGAAAAATATTAAAAGAGAGTAAATACCGCTACTCAAAATTATTGCTCTTTTGACCAGTCTATAGAGAAGCAGTATCTGATCCGAGGTCGGCTACTATGCTTTTCAATCAACATTTAGACGAATAACTACAGACTCACTTTTTCAAAAAACGGTAAGGGAAGCGCAGGTCCCAAAAACAGAGCGATCAAAATGATGCCGGAATGCACCTGAAATGGAAGCGTTTAACAAAATTTCTTGCTACCACTAGAGTTCAAGACAATCCAAAGCCTATATGGAATGCATCCTTCCAACAAGTACACAAAGTAGAATGATAACGATATGCTACAGTCAAGAGCACTCCGAAGACCAGAACGAATGCAAAAGATACTGCTACTGCTGTGTTCCTATATGTATGTACCTTAGCTGTTCGTTTAGCCGATTCATTTCTTCAGAGCCTACTGTACAAAGAGAGAAGTACGGATATATTCAATAATATTTGATCAGCATCACTGGCTTACGGAGTAAAACAACCGTCGGAGTCTGCGAGTCTCAGCACAACGAATATCATTGTCGCATGGTCCTCCTTCCATCTATCTGCATAGGTAGTGCAGTGGCACCATTTTCTCCTGCAGTAGTTGTTCACGATGAATGAGCGTTCCATTCTAGCTTGTCGTCACGTTCCGAGATGATCGGTAATGAATAGTAATATTGGGTAATAGGTTAGTGGAGTATAGGTAAATCTTCCCGGAAATCGCGTCGTGCTCGCCTACTTGCAGTGGAAAGGCGGGGAGAAGTACCGATACTCGGCGGCTTCTGGTTCTGGTAGTCTGCTGCTCTTGTGACATTCAAACTTTTCGAGACGGCTATTCGGCAACAGTCGCTCCTTTTAAGAGTTTCCACGACTATACTCTCTTTACTTAAATGATCATGAATATGGCGACTTTGGCAAAAACGTCAGTCGAGTTTCTATCATGCATGAAATGTTCAACCAAACCGGTAGATTACAAATCACCTTTTTTGCATGGCATACAGCAGTCTTCTGTAGACTACTCATTGTAAACATGCCCTCTGCAGTTTACATTTCACTCATGTCTGGGATTCGCTTTCACAGGAGGCAGATCAACAGTATTGGTTGATTTGACACAGGCACAGTTCACGGTAATTTAGTGTTATCCGAGTTAAGACGAAAAGTGAAAGAAGAGGTGGAGAATAGTGCGATGGAGGCAAAGAAAGCAAAGATTTTATGCGAAGCGATGAAAAGCTCCAAAAAAGTCGTTAAAAAAGAAGCCGGACGAGATTAACCCCCGGAAAAATTAAGTAGAAAAGGTGTTCGTCGAGCTACATATATTAGGTCGATGCATAATTATTGCGGTTTTTTTCCAGCAAATTTTACTTAAAGAAACTATAGAAATACTAAGCAATGACATATTCAAATAATTACTCCGAAACTTAACCACCATCTACGTCAAGCACTGCTTCCCATTGGCTCGAAAGTCGGATTCCAGAAGAGAAGAAGTTTTGATCCTTAGGGGCTATCCACGCCTTGACATCGGCCACCAAGTTATCCAAATCGACGTAACCTCTATTCTCTAGCCATTTTCTCGATGAACGGTTGACGAAATGATCCATAAAAGTTTCTGCTGGTGAATATGCCAGATTTAGGGGCAGATCCCATTTCTTGGTTGGCTCTGGCTGATTGTTCAATCGCCGAAAAGTTACTAAGATCGCGGAATGACTGTGCCACCTTCCAATCTTGCTCGAAGTAGTTAAGCCTAATTACGCGAATATGCGGATGGCTTTTTAAGTACATTTCCGTAGATGGAATCAAGCAGATCTTTCCTGAAAAAACCCAAACTCAATATTCAAATTCTATCGAGAGAAAAAAAAGCGACGAAAAAATCCGCAATAATTATGCATCAACCTAATACAATGTGTGCACTGCGTATGGATGGGTTCTAGTCATATAGAGGACCGAAGCAGCAAAATGAGAATAACAGTAAGAGTAACACATCACCTCACCACCCAGCAACCGGGTGATTGCATGATGGGTCCTGGTACGAATAGCGGAACCTGTAACGCGTGGACACCCGTCTGACATAACATCGGTCGATGAGCGTGGCATCCTAACGAACCGGTAATGGGGTTCTTATAATGCCTTATTTGTTGGCTTTCTCGTCCCGACAGCGTCCTTTGTTTTATCCTTGGGGACATTGGGTAAGGGAGCCTAAAAAGTCACCTTCTTTGTGAAATATTCAAACGAAGAAAAGGAGCTCTTGATGGCTCAAGTGCAGTTCGCAGGGTCCTTGTTACGTGTTGTCTTACCGTTTTGCGTTCAACAGCGCTCCCTGGGCTGTCTTTGTGGGTAACACGTTCTTATTAGGAAAAATTCTAGAATTCTCTTTTATGGTGAACGTGCCATTAGGGCAAGCTCCCTCTCACAGCTTGACCACAATTTTGTCAAATTTCACTAGAATTCTTGTAAGAATTAGAACTTGTGCTGGAGCCCTGTTGATCCAACTCGTCGTCTTTTCAAGGGATGCTATACCCAGTGGAGTAATACCCTATCCTTTTCTTGCCGTACAGGTGTTGTTCCGTTACGTCCACTCAATTCTTTGAAGCTTCCTTTTCTCAGTTGACAGTGTTTGGTTCTCCTAAGCCCATCATCAACTTCTTTCACTAAAGGGTTCCTGTTCTAACTGGAACCTTCAAAACTACAACTGCATAAGTAAATGAAAACACAAGTTCTTGGGCTGGGAATTCGGTTTTTTCAAAGTAAAACTCATGGCTCTCCCAAGTTGTTAACTTTTCGCCGTTATGTAGACGATTGTCAGAGCCTTACTCTGAAGTTTCTCCCATTCATTCCGCTCTTGAACATTGAATTACCCCTATTATCCCCTACGCTTACGATATGCTTGCTCTTCTAGAACTTATGATTACTTACTTATCACGCTGAGGTACCTTTAAGAAAATTTATATCAGAAGTGCCCGCGCTCTTGAATTACGGGGCTACCGTCACGTAAGACTCGGATTCCGAATTTGCGACTGATCGTTTATTTCATAATGTCATTCGGTCAAAGAATATCAAAGAAACATCAATACATACAGAAAAAGATCCCTTTGAAATCCAATCACAACTTGATCCCTCCTCTCACTCCTTTGCCCTTCTCCCAATTGATCCATACGCCTGGTCCAAAGGGTCCAAATGGTGCGATGGCTCCACCTATACCGAATCCTGATCCTGAAGGTGCACTTGGTTGGCCGGGTTGAGGTGCATTATTGGCAGCTCCAACTAACGGTTTAAGTGGAGCTGGTACAAGTGGCTTAATCACATCTGGTACAAGTGGTTTGAGTGGATTAAGTATATCTGGTATACCTGGACCAGGTGCAGGATTAGCAGGTGCAGGCTGTGCAGGTTGTGCAGGTTGTGCAGGCTGTGGAGGAGCTACAGGCATTGGAGGAATTGGGGCAGGCCAGTAAGGTCCAGGCCATGGTCCCATCCACGGTCCAAATGGCGGAGCCCAGGGCCCACCGAATCCTATACCGCCATATACAGAACATACGGGTGCACAAGGAACACATACAGAAGGACCACAGAAGAATTTTGCTTTTTTGGGAGCAGATTCTTCAGATGATGTCGTTGTGGTTTCGTTTTCAGGCAATAGAGACCCTTCAGTTTGTAGCGATGTTTCAGGTAGGGTATGGGTAGTTTCGTCTTCAGATGGGAAGAGTTCCTCTGTTTCAGGTAATGTTGTGCCGGTTTCACTTTCAGATACTAAAGGCGCTTCGATTTGCTGCAATGTTTCAGCTAGCGTTGCGGTAGTTTCGCCTTCGGGTTTTAAAGTCGCTACGACATCCGCTTCGTTGGTTGCTCCCTCACGAACCTGAAATATTACGTAGTTCTTTAATACGGATATCTCACATATTTTTGCTCATTGTCATGTAATTTGTCGTCAATTTAGGTGTCTAATTCGGAAATGCTAGTCCAAAATATTCTTTTTGTTTGATTGAAGCGGCGACTCGTCTCAAATTGGACCTGTCAGATCTATGTGATACCCGTAAAAGTTCATTTTGGTAGGGCTAGAGTTTGAGTAGAAGCATGCTCCTGCACCAGTTACTCAGTTTGAGCGTGAGATGAAAGAAATGGGACATCGTCAAGAAGAAATGGGGCCTTATTAGAGAGCCTTAGCAGTCAGTAAACGATCCTTTTTCAGCAAAGAGGATTCCTGCTAGAGTCAGAAGCGAAAGGGCTGGAGAGAGAAAATCGAAGTACCCATCATGAATCTTGCAGACGGATTAGAGGGGTTGATTCAAAAAGGACCTTAACCTAGGGGAAAATCTTTTTTTGTCCCTTCTCAGCCACCGCACTGATGAACAGTCATAACTTACACTTTCTATGGAATACGGAAACGAAAGCGTAGGTCCTAGGAACGCAGCGATCAGGACGATATCGAGATGCATCTGAAATCAAACCTTCTATCAGTTCTACCTGATGAAAAAGAATTTCAAGAAACCCAGACGTACGAGTTACAGCCCCTGCCAAGTACTCAAATTCGAGCGAGAGATATGGTTACAATCAAAAACAGATTAGAAGGTATGAACCGTAGGCCTGATGTGGCACATGTTGTTATTGTTGTGCCCTTATATCCCTTGGCCTATTGCCCATCCGATTGGTTTCCTCAGTGCATACTGTTCAAAGAGAAAAGGTGTCCCACGAATTTCGACAATATTTAATCAGCAAGGCTAGATTACAGACTGGAACAACGCGAGTGTCGCAGAGTTTCAGCAAACGTCATTGTTTTCATTTGTATGTTCACACAGCGTTTTTTTCTCAATGTACAGTGGGTTTCCATGATGTAATCACATTTTCCATTTGGGATTGTTTTTGAAAATTTAGGTCAACAAGGCTAGATCCCGAATGTCCTAGTTACAGGACGATGTTTTTGTACGAGTTTCATTTGACTGAAGTTTTGGCAGAAATCGCTTTTCACGAAATGTTCTACGAAACGAATTGAAGCTCTCACGCGAGCGAAACTCCAGTGTAAAGGAGATTTTGGTCTTTTGCGAAAAGCAGGCTACGATACGTGGAGAACTACCGGAAATTGCTTTTTTCTAAGGCCATTGGTCTGAGCGTGGAAATTCAACTGTTTGAATTTTCAACACTTATGCTCCATTGTAAATGGTGCACGCTCTGTTGAACCGTTTAAACACGGCCGCTCCTAAGTGTGATTGACAATGGAGACAACCTTTGGATAGGGCTAGTTTACCGTTTCACGCGATTATTATAAGTGTAGGGATTGCTCCTTTGTGTTACTGTTTACCTAGCCGTTGTGGTCTGTTTTTAACACACTTAAGTGCAAACAAGGAAATTTTTGATTACACCCACCAAACTTCAGATGCTCAGAAATGAGTGGGCTCAGAGCACCGATGAGGACAGAAAAATTGGGGCTCTGGCATATCTTCACAAGGCAGCTACGGTAGGTCTCTCAAAGGTTGGTTGGTGTTTTACTCTTATGCCCATCATAAAAGATAAAGTCTTCAATCAATCCCGTCTGGGGAATGCGTCCCGCATTCGACTTCCATTCAGAATCGTGATAGCTTAATGAATGTGCCTGTGGTCTAAACGATGACTTGCGGTAGCCAGCCGATGTACAAGTCGGTGCATTTAGCCTCCCAAATAAGTATGGTAGCGATTATCGTCTCTGAAGGGATGGAAGTCCCGGATGGTTTAGGCAAATACCGATCCGGGATTCGAACCCGTGACCATGCCTGTGGGATTGTGCATCACTTGCCACTACATCACCTCCGCCCCAGGGAGATTATACCTGGGATTATGCGCTTCGGGAGAGAGGTCGAAACGACAATTACAGGAACACAGCCTTCAAAATACTTCGCCTTCCAATATTTCGAAATGTTTAACATCTGGCTGCTCGCTGCTGTGTTGTTATCACTCCTACTGATGGAAAAGACGTCATCGATGACTCATGGGATTCCCTTCCTTCTCTACCCTCTGCTCTAAAGGAGGTTTACTCCAGAAAAGCTTCCTTTCTACGGTTCAACAAAGACACTGGCCAACTACAGCCTTTGTCTGTCGTTGATCAGTGAAGTCGTAAGCGGTTGCAATCAGGGATAGGCATGGCAATCTAAATCGTGGCGACGTTCACCCCTGCTGCTGAACTCGTCCGCCTCCCTGCCAATTTTTGGAGACTCGAAAGAGTCGGCACGTGAGGAGCGGCAAAGTCGGGATTTTACGTAAAACAATTAACACACGCAACAGCAACAATTCAAATAACGGAGGGATAAAAGACTTGGTTGGCCTAGGCGGTTATTGATCTGGGAAGCGAACCCGTAACCATGTCGGATAGTGCACCGCTTGACAATACACCACCTTCGCCCCGAATCCATCATACGTGGGTGGAAGGACATACGGATACGCATTTTCCGACAGCTGACCATGATCAGGTAGCAAGCTGAACCAGTCAAAAAAGTCTGGGTGCCAGGAGGTAGCTCTAAATCTGGTCGACCCATAGGAAGGTGGTCATGACGGACGCAGCAGCCCAGACTAAATGTTGGACGCTCTTCCTATCAACTCTTATTCACATACCAATAAAAATATCATAATAATTGCATATAGAATAGCAAGATTTGCTAGTTTGCTGAATTTTACGGGTATAGGAGAATTCACTTTCACAGTACTCATCATCTTTTTGTCTAAAAATCTGAATGATGACGCCGCTCGTACTGAATTGATTCAGCTAACCAAATAAGGTTAGAATGACGAGGAGACTTATCCTCTTCAAACATAAGAAGGGTTTCGAAAATGAAACGCTGTTGACTACATTATAAAAACCTAAGCGGAGCTGTATTCAATTCGTCGACTTCCGCTTCTACAGCTGCGTCATCCTCTCGGAAGCTTTCAGAGTGCAAAACAAACCCAAATGTCTAGTAATCACATGCAGTGCACTGTTTTCCGTAATTTTTGATTCCAGGCATTGAGGAGGCACTAAAATACAGTAAACCACTACGAGCCAACCCCGATCTGTTGCGAAATTGAACTTTTCAGCAGCTACATTTTGGAAAATGTCAATTTTTAATGTCTGAACGGCGTGTGTCTCCCTTTTGGTCATACCTACGTCGATACGTCAGTAACACCTGACCGGTTTTTCGGAAAGACACCTTCTAAACGTCGATCCGCTATTTGGACATGCCCAAAGGACCAGCCAATGAGTAGTTCACAGAAACCAGTGGTATGACTCTCCAAATTGTCATAAGTCACCTAAAACTTTCAGGCTGTCGGCGTGATTGTAGCTGAATACATTAATGGTCATTGACCGGGGTTTTGCAAAGCCGAATGACATTCTCTACCCCGGAAATTTAGGGACAGAAAGTAACGAAGTTCACGGAAGCAACACCACTTTCAAAGATCTACATATTTCACTTCTACACACACCTTCCTATGATGTCGAAAACGATCCCGACGAGAAGCCATCTTTTATATAACCATGCAGCGATCTTTCTTCCCCGATACTCGCCCTTACTGGCAAACCCTCAACCTGTTGGTTCTGATCCCAGTCGGAGCCAGTCGTGTCAGTAGAAGCCTTGAAACGCTAACCGACCTCCTTATCAGGAAATGTTGACTCCTCCTCCAACCCCTACTCTTCATTCTCGTCATTAGTTACTCGTANGGGGGGGGGGATACTCTGATGTGCTCAGGGCGTATGTGGACTATACAGTATTTTGCGGAGGTCAGGCGATACACAACTCAGTGTTTTCATTCTTCCAGACTACTCTGTTACCGATTAGCTGACCCTTCGGATGGAAAGCCCGATTGGTGGGCACGTATCGGTCTGGGATTCGATCTTCGGATCAGGCTAGTGCGATGGTGCGTCTCTTGCTACTACATGGCCTCGCCCGAGCGCACGTTTAGGCAGTATAAGGGATAAAGAACATGGTGAATAAAAGGCGAGCATCTCTTCTAGGGAATTCATGAACTTGACCGCTAGAGAATCGCATCGGAAACCAAGGGCTAGCTTGAAAGAATTCGTTACTTGAAGCGGTATCTGTGGCAAAGTGACCATAACTTTTCCTAGTGGTTCCTGTGAAAATATAAATCTTAAATGTATCTGGGCTAACAGGACCATTTATAACCCCATTCATATCCTGAAAGCCTCAAGAACCGATCGTAATCATGTAGGCTTGCGAGTGAACAATCGCAACCTGCCACATTTGCCTCATCCATCCCGGCTGTTACACTTCCCGCGAGCCCCTGGATTGTAACGCATGTTCCAGCGGCTGACCATCGCACTTGTTTTATTTATGAGGTACTATTACATATTTTTTTCTATTCTTACACTTCTCACAGTCCGTGAAAACTACTCTTTATCTTTGCTATGAAGAGTGATGGAGGTTTGTCAATTTCTTTGAGATGCGCCATGAACTAAAATTCTGTCCTCGGTAGCTTAGAGCGATGGTTGGCTTGAACCCTGACTTGCTGAAATTTATTGAGGGACCCTATCAGATATGTACGTACATATGTGTGGACTAATGTCAGATAAAAGTAAAGGCTAGAAAGCTCAGATAATCTCTCTTGAACGCAGTCCAGGTACCACGCAAGCTCTCTTACGACCTGTTCCACTCCCCACTTTCAAAAAAAAGTCGAGGCGAGGCTCCATCCATATCAGAACAAGAGAGGGGGGCACCGCGTGACCGAGTTATTCTTGATATCTGAAATTCATCGAACATTACCAAACAAGTATGGGACACATCGTTTTGGAGGCTCCCACAAGTTACCACAACCTCCTAATTTTACTATGCTACTCGCTAACTTCCTTGTGCTATACTGAAACACCGTATCAGCTTGCCTGCAGCCTAAGCATGTTTTCAGTGAGTTTTCTGCAGACACACTTCTAGCTCGACATGTGTTTTAGAGTCCTTGGCGCTGATCTTTGCTCTCGGCTTTAAAGTTAGTTCAGAATCACTTAGAACTTCAGATGGGAGCAAACAGTTGTATAAGGCTTCGTGTTATCTGAACCCTTTTATTTCGTATCGGTACAGCAAGTTCAAACCCCGTTACAGCTTGATCACTACGGCGTTGAGGATGGCTGGCGATATTGTCATTACATTTAATGGACTTGGATAGGTAGGAAGACAACTGTCTGCCACCACATGGTACGCGCCAATTTGAAGGCGTAAAATTGAAAGAAATGGGTTTTTAAGTCTGCCAAAGTGTTCATTTTCATTTTCAAACCATGGTTTTACATTCAAGCGTAAAAGGTGTCTGTGTGCAGTTGGCAGTTGTCATGTTCAATGGACAGTACACCGTTATGTTTCAAATGGCTCCGAAGAAATGTTTAAATTACCAAGTCCTTTAGACTCAGCACTGTCATTCGGTTCATTCACAAGTGTTGTGGTGTGCTTTGATGAATATTTTCTTCGGGGCCTGTACTCGTCCCACTCTCACTTCAAGGCGTATTCCACTTCCCATTTCCAGTACCTACTCCATGAGCGCATGATCAAGCCAGGGAGGGCATCGTAAAAGATGCGTACCTGTAGAGGTTGAGCCATGAAGGTCTCTAAAAACTGATAGTAGCCATGTTGTCCAGGAGCACCCAGATGCCTTCACAATTCTCCATGGTACCAGAATGTGCATTCAGGTCACCTCAGCTAGTTCTACTTGCATTTCTTGAACACTGTGTCTATGACATGCACTGCATTTCCTGGAAGTTGAAGTTGTCACCGACCTTGAACTGGACTACACTTGCTTTTGAACGGTAGTGAAGAAGTGAAGAAAACATTGACCATTTTGCCCCCCGTTGGATCGGATTCCCTCAAAATCGACCTGGCCACCAATTGTCAATGGAATCAAAGTGTCTAAAGGTACAGTTCAGGATAAAAATGGTTGGCCTTCTCCACTATTCTGTACCATAACTTCTATTATTTGGCTCAAGCACATGCATCAGAATCATGGTGACGTGTATCTTTGAAGTGAACGTCGTTCAGCGAAGCGCTGCTCAATGCTGTATGCCCCTCACAATTTGTCAGATTTTTAGGGTAGCGGTGTAAAGCTGTCATTTTAAGTGCGATTTCACATCTGGGCATGTCACTTCTTTCTCCATCTATCCATTCCTACGCCTTTTACAGAGTATCTGTGGTGATGACTGCATTCAGGCCAAACCACTTCAGAACACGTACATAACTCCCCGCGATTACCCTTCCAGCACAACATGAACTAACTATGCACTGTTCTCCACCCCCACCAACGACGACGGTTTACCCGCTATTGGTCGTAACACAGTCAAATGCATTGATATCCAATGAAACGAAGATAATTTCTGAATTCTCTCTTTGCTCCCGCTTGAATTGGTAAGCAGATATTTCTATAAGGTTCAGCACAGCAGTGAACGGTCGCTTTCCCTTGACCGCACCGAAAGGTTGTCTTCACTTGGAAGTGAATTTCCACTCTCTGCGAGTCAAGTACTACGAAGCATTCTTCCGTCTGTAGTAACTTAAAAGTGTCATGATCCAAGACTCAGAGAACTGGCAGCAGCAACAAGTTCCTGTGAGGTCGGCACAGGGCACGAGATAAATGATGGGTATGTCCTGAAAGATTTGAAAGTCATGCTGCTGAAAGTCCGAGTGAAGCCGAAGGAGAGCTGGCAGATGCTCGCTGAGGGCTCGTCTAGTTCATAGCTGAAACGAGTCCTTCAGACAGCACTTATAGATCAAACCCCTCATCTTCTGCCTAATCGGGATTCTACTTCTTTGCTTCATATAGGACGAACTAGGTCGTGAAAAGTCCTTCGTAGATAGAGCAGTCTAGCGAAGGATCACTTCTTGGTCACCACACCGCGACTGCCGCTTCAAGCCGCGTGCGGAAAATTCGCGCTGAAACTGATATTGTAAAAAAACATTTTAAAAATTTTGTTAGTATTACCGGTGTTAAAAAATCGGTCGGAATAAAAGCCATAGGAAACGGACGAAGCATCAGTTCTCACTATGAAAACCGCAACCCATGCTTGTTAT
>UZAF01018658.1:0-13597 GCA_900617895.1 Haemonchus placei | reverse complement strand
GCGAACGGATCTTCTGCATGTTCCCTGCCTGATTATACGACCATGATGTTCTTTCAGCTCTATCCTAATTTTGAGAGCTCCTCTTTCAGTGATCTCTCAGTTTATCAACACCTATACTTTCTTCCTTGTCTTTGAATCTAGATGTTTTCTCTCTACAAATCGGGTAACTACTATTTTTGCTTTTTGAAATATTTTTAAATATGAAAATGGCGCATGTAATTTTTCATCTGGTAAGAATACTTGTGGGCTGTGTTCGAATACACCTGGGATTCTAAGCTGGAGTGCAACAGGTGGCGCATTCTGCAGTGTGTTGAGCCCCACCATTTCCATCTTTGGCTCGAAGTTACAACACCTTCCTCCGATCGCCGTCAGGGAAGTCGAGTCGTCGTGGCGGAAGACCTAATGCAGACTTTTATCGTGAGGTCTACAGCTCCCCCTTGCATTCATAGTGTCCTAAACAGAGAAAGGGGAGGTCGTGTTGACGTCTTTGTTGTCTTTCAAAGTCCTCCATGAATCTCCTTAGACAAGCTATCCCTTATTCCTAGCTGGAGCGTGAAAGGCTTGACCGTCGTCAGCGCGCAGCAATTACTTGATAGTTGTCTCGTTCCGTTCAGTATAGTAAGCACGGCTAGATGTTAAGCACATTCCAGCTCTGGATTTTCCTTTCTGACAGCAACCAGTCGATTACATTGGAACGAAAAGTCGAGAGAGAAGCGGATCACGGACTGTTCAAGGAATTGAGGCACATCCCCCTGTTCGAGGGTTTCCACTTATGTCACTCTGTGTAAAGAGGTGATCATCTCACTGCCTACTGCTTTACTACTTTACACTGTCGGTAACCTCGGGGCAGTCCTGTACTGCTTCTCACATTGCTCGAGCCTGGAAAGCTCGTAAATGCCGAATCTTCTCAATCACATGGGCATTTAAACATTGGCATTTGCACGTGCCCTCATGTGTTTTCGACAGAACATTAAGCTCATCGGCGCTTTTCTGCACCACCATCTCCTCCATTCCCCTGTGCACTTTCTTGTTCCATTTGATTTCAGTCTCCTTCATTTCAGAATTCTTCTGAATGAATCCACAAGCTCTTCTTCACCTCGAAATGCCAATTTAGAGCCTTCATTTCTTCTCGCACACCATTTTGAATTCACCGCACTTTTCCGGGTGAACTGTCGATCTGCGACAGTTTTCAAGTAGACTCGGCTTTGACGGTCATAAATGGCCAGTAATCCCTACTTCTTAGAGCTTCTGTTGACAACAGCTCCGACTACTCAATCACTCAACACATTTCTTTCGAGTAGGGAAGCAGAGTCAGGTGTTTCCCACCTCTTCGAGTTTGTTCAATGTCACCAGACAACAGAAAGGCAGAAAACACTGATCTGCGCATCGGTTTTACCTTGTCATTCCTTGTCTACACCACATACGCATCAAATAAAACCAGGTTACAGTACAGCATTCAAGTGCATGGCGTACTTCAGAAGCGGCGTATTTACCACCTCAGGTCCCACTAGTCACCTAGAACTGTGACAAATGAAAGCCATCTGACATACTGTGCACGAAGTTATTCCGCTTACTCTTTGTGAGTTGCAACCTCCTGCCCATTCGACTCTCAATTGGGAACACTGAAGTGGCATTCCGAATGCGTATGTGACCCAAAGAATGACTTGCGGTGACCAGCCGATGTCAACGAATCAATGAAAAATGAATGAAAAAACTGTATAATATGTGCATTTTGATTCCAATTGAATAGGTTGAAAGATGTGTGTTCCTAACGCGATCAGCCCGTCCCCATGCGCATATTCTCGTTCTGTGTATCTTAGCAACCTTTACGGGGCCTCCTGGCCCATGGCTTAATCCCAACCACGTCATTCTATCCCATAGACGCGTCTTCTTCCCTTACAGAGGTATTGGCAGGGACACCTACGCGTACAGCACTCTGTACATCGCCATGGTGGGGTAGTACGCTTCCCCCTGATTTCCTTCAGCATTCATATTCGCTCATACTACGACCTCACCAGTTAACTGTTAAACTGTAATGGGAACGCTGTCACTGACCAGTGTCTTCGTTGAACTATACATGGGAAGGGTTTTGAAGTAAGCAGTCTTCAAAGCAGAGGGTAGAGAAGGAAAGTAATCCCATGAGTCATCGATGACAAGCCTTTTCCATCTGTGGAAGGGATAACAACACCGCAGCGAGCAACTGTGGCCAGAAATTGGAAATTTCGAAATATCGAATATCGAAGTTGTTCCGAAGGTGGTATTCCCGTAACTGTCCCTTCGGTTTCTCTCCCGAAAGGCATAATCCCAGATACAACCTCTCTGAAACCGTTTTCTATTCGCTCAACGCAGCGGTGGCCAACCCACAAATCTTTTAGGGGACAACAGCGCTATTTGCCGTTCGGAAACACCTTTTCTTCACACCTTGTGTAACTGGAATTGGAGCACCTACTGCTCAGTAATAATCACTATAACAGTAATCTCGGCTTACTGCAACTGCTCGCTGCTGTGTTCCAAATGACTTGCAAAGGTCGATCACGTGGGCTTCGACATTCATACTTCTGCAGTCTCACGTGCCTTCATGTGTTTTCTATGGAACATAAAGCTAGCAGTCGTTTGCCACTCTCAGCTGGTTCTTCTCTTCTGTCCGGTTCCTTTCCTCATCATTACTTACTTCTTGTTCCTTTTACACTAGTCATGCCTACATTTTCCGTTTTTCTGAACCAGTAGTTGGCTTTCTTTCTGCATACAGACAACCTAGAATCGAGTTCTTTCGCCTGAGCAAATGCTTTACAACTTTACAAAATAGTTCTGGAATAAAAAACACATCTGTTGATTACCCTTAGCCCGACCATGCCTACTGCAATAACGGTTTGTTTGGCTCGTTGTCAGAACAATTATTCATTGAACTTCTTCTCAGACAGGCTGCAGAAGTCAGGTGTCTCGCACCCTTTGCCAACCTATTCATCACAATCAAACATTTGGATAGCCGACAACTTCGTTCTAAACATTGGTCACCCCATCAGCATCGGTACGATAATTGCTGAAATAATATTTGTTGAACGGTGATAAATGTGACCAAAGAACGGTTTTGGCTTCTAAAGAAGCGTCGAGCATTCTATTAACGTTCAGATCCTCGATCATCTTAAATGCGTTTTTCGACTCTCTCTAAATCTAGTAAGCAGTGTACAAATGTTGGCGATAGCACAGCATCACAAATTGCATTCATACTCTGCGCGAGCGAGCGACGAATGAGCGAATGGCGTCGGCGCTGATTGATGTATCGCGTGATCGATAACCCATGCGGGATATAATAACCCATGGTACGCTACCAAGAAGCTCGAAAGTGCCTGCTGTTCAACGCCAACAATTAAGTAGTCGTTGTAAAAGCTCAGGCATGCTGGCATTGATATAGCACGACGCTGCTAAACCATGGGACTCGAATTGAGGCCATCAAGGAGGCTGTGGGCTTGGCATGTCGTGCTGTTCAACGCAAACAATTAAGTAGTCCTTGTAAAAGTTTCTGCATATTCAATTCTTGATGGCCTTAATTCGAGTCTCATGGTTTAGCAGTGTCGTGCTGTATCATCAAACGTCACGCCTCCCGCTTTTTAAACGCCCAGTCGTCCGCCGCCCAGCGTCCGACGCAGAGTTTGAACGCAGGAGCTTGGCACTATCCATCATGAGAGTTCTCAAGGACTTCTAGAACGCTAACCACTACGGCGCTTTCTCAACAGTTTCAGGAAGAACTCCTGTTTTCTGCAAAAGCAGTCTAAGCCCGTGCATAGGAGATGCTCAAGACAACAGTATTTTGTGACTTTCTCTTGCAATGACGATATATTGTATAGAATCAAGTACCGGTTTCTATCAATAAAAACGAGAAAGAGAAAACTGAAACCTCTAGGCGAGTTGACATGGGAACTTTACTTGTACTTGCGTCCATTGGGAACTCTTATGCCCTTGAATATGCGCTTGTGTTTCTGCTCGTAAGGAACAGCGGTGCGAGCATTCGTTGAAATTATTCGAGATCGTAATGATTAGGAAATATTCTCAATCCGAGGTCCCTGTAGGTTGAACCCAGGAAACGTCCGTTTCGCGCGTCCGTCGAAGCTAGGACACCCCGGTCATTCCGCTCATGTCGTACCCTACCCCGATCCGGAGGTAACATTACAGCACCACAAAGTGTCAATGAGCGAGTGATTTGCACTGGCTCCTATTTGCTTCTCTCGAAGGGCTCTGCGCAATGGGCGACTTCCACCATTCCGCTTCCACCGAAGCCAGTGCCCACCGACTATTGTACGGGTCCCAGCACCGTACACCGCACTGCTCATGTGCTCCGTGAAAGTCATTAACAGAGAGATCAAGAGAGCTCTGTTCTCCCTGAGGCCATCTCTTGCTGACTTTCCTTTCTCACTCAGTGATGTTCACGAACAGTACGAACAATAACAGATACGGTATTGATCTCGACTAGGCGCAACTGAGGGGCTCGGCTCGGCGGCCGAGACCTCGCCCTCCCCTGAGGCATGAATAGAATAGGCAAAAGTGACTAAAAATGGGCCATCTTGCTTGTCTAGCCTATGCCTAGCCTTGTGGGTGAGCTCCAGCCCATTTGACACCCCGTTTTCCGTTTTTCCGAGGTTGACTTCCGAGCACCAGCGAAGCAATTCTCCCGGGGACGGAACTTACGTGCGTCCGAGGATGCGCGCGGCGAAGTACGTGGTGATTTGTACAACTCCGGCGCCTATCAATGGGGCCCAAACTTGAAGTAGAGTAGATCAGTAGTATCAGCTGATCCTAGTAATCTACTGTACTTCAAATTTGGGCCCCAATGATAGGCGCCACAGTCGTACGAATCACCACGCACTTCGCCGCGCAATTTGCCGCGCGCTCCTTCGGACGCACGTATGTATGTACCCATACCCATTTTCCTCGATTGTGATTCTCCAACTTGCGAGTTATTCATTTTGGGCTGCTAGCAATTTGTTCCGTTCGACGTTAGAAGCTTAAAGTTAAGGGACGATTCCGAGAAAGCTGGATCTCATGGAACACCAATCAAAGGGACGCTAAAAACATCAACGGCTCGTATTTTCCCAATATTCTGAGAAGAACCCTGCTAAGTTTCTTTGAAAGTCGAGAATAGAAGAGTTCGTAAGTTTGGATACCGAAGTATGTGTGAGTATTATTGACTCTCAAAACTATCTACAGCCACAGTAAGGAGGCTTCTATGAACATTTGAAGATGCTTTGAGGGTTTATAGAAGAAACTAACTTGTACCAGAAGGGCTGACCACAAAGATCGTGAGCAACGAATACCGTCCCTACCTATTCTTCAAATGTCAACCTGGTGAAGCATAAATATTCGATTCTCATGAAGAAGTAATTCAATGCCACAAAAATCTTAACATGAATGATAACTTTCGTTTTTAACAGCAAAATATCAGCACCTGAGTTCGCAATGTGAAATTCGCCGATCTCATTTCCACTTGGATCGTACAGAGCTATCGATGCTCTCGACATCATTTTTTTTTCAAGATAATCATACATAACCACTATGCAGACCATGTAGTGGCTTTCACCTCAGAATCATGGGGCCACTATTACGTAAGCGGTAGCCACCACCACCAATCGTCGTATTCCCACCAGGCCACGGAGTGTCTGAATCGTAGGTTAGATACCCAACTACATGGATTCTCAGCGTAGCGTCCTCAGCATTATCGCGTTGAGACGAATTTCCTCAGTGAGAAAGAACGTAGGCTGCCTTTTCCAGAGGTGTAATGATCTCCTTACGGAACACGCCATGCAACCGACTTTCATTCAGAATCACAGTAGCCTATGAATGGTTACAGCGCCCAAAGATGAGCTGTGGCGTCCAACCAGTGAACAAGTCAGTCCTCCCACCCTCTCAGACTGGCCTGACCCCAATTAACGGACACTGAGAGAGGGGAAGCTTGGTTGATAAGAACGATCTCAGCCTGAAATTCCGAGATTATAATGTGCGCTCCTTGGCTGTACCTATGCTTCAAAGACTCGTTCTAATATGTAAGTGCTGCCGCCCATCAGCGAGCTTTATTCCCAATGTTTCCTAATGTTCAATGGCAGTGTCAGAACGTCGAAATTCCCGTGCTACAGCATCACAAAATTTCGTACTTTTCGTCATTTGTACCCCCGGGCGACTGCCCGCCCTTTACTTTACTGCTTCTCTCGAACTCATTCTATTTTTCTAGTTGTCAGGATGTGATCGAAGCCTGTTCGGTACATTTAGCATTCCGCAATGCGTATAATATTTACCCTGACCACTCTCGTCTCCGTCGCACAATCGTTATTTTCGGGTCTGTCAAGTGCTTCACGGGATCTTCCAGTCTGTGGCTGATCAGCCGTCACAACAGATCGCGGCTTCTGCATACGCCAACACTGTTCCGACTTCTCTCTATTCATGACTTACTCGATCTTCATAATTATGGTTATATTGAACAGATTTTACGGCTAATGGGACCTTTGAGTATCGTAGTAGAATTATTAAAAACTTTTTTTGGCCGCAAGGGGTTCGTTGGGCCGGGACTAGAATCTCGAGCTTGTTTCTGGTCCATTATTCACACCACCATCTGCCTCCCGTTCAGCATTCATTTTTCTTAGGTTTTTCTTTTCGAGATGGAAATTCGGCTCAGCCTGCAGCAGTTTCCAGTAAATTACGTTTTCTTTAATTTGTGGTTCTACCGCTATTTCTCTACGCGCCCTTTCTTCCCTCTGTTCCGTTCTGTTCGCTTGGTGTAGTTCTACCGACTGTACTTATGATCCTTGCCGGCATTTCAATTAGTAACAGCAGGCCTTGTAGTGAATTCTAGAAGCGAGTGAATGGAGTATTTGGAGCGGTTGGACCGCTCAAGCTTGTCCATTCAAACTGAATCTCCCAACCCCCTGTGTTCGTTGCCGGACATTTTCGGAAGACGTGAACAGTAACAAATAAATGAGGAGTAAGGAAAAGGTTCAAAACGATGTTTAGACGCACTTAGAAGTTGTTTTGTCGACTTCATTCGAATTTTCGACGATTCTGAACAGATATTCAATGGTTTCATTTGTTTTGCATCGCTGACGAAGGTGCTGAGCACCCCCTAGGTAAAATTGGAATATTGAGTGGCCAGCCTAGAACGTTTCAAGACCTTTCAACCGTTGTGAACACCGGGAACTCTCGTTCATTCCACCCAGGAAAGGTCCTGGGACGTTCCTCTGTAGAAGACAATAAACTCAAGCGGTAAGACTTGTTAAGGTTTCTCCACTCTACTCACAGTTCTCTTTGTTAAAGATCTTTCCCAAGTGGGCAGAAAGCTATGGTAAACAAAACTTCGACCACATGGATGGTCTGCGATAATGCTCTGACATCCACTCCAACTTTGGCTTTCGACATCGTTCAGGATGGACCAGTACAGGAGCCATGTTGAAGAATAATAATCTCAGATAAACTTCTGTCAATTGCTACAAACTACTGTAAATGAAGTCTCCGAGATTCCGTTTTCGGGATGCGCCGCGTCTTTGACTTCCATTCAAGAACGTAAAAGCGCTCTGATTGCTTACGTGACCTGCACAGTGAGTTGTGGTAGCTGGCCTATGTACGAGTCAATGGGTTCATCCTCAATACGGATCTAGTACGAATCAACCGACCGCATAGGGGTGGAAGGCTTTGTCCTTAGGGAGTATCGAGCCGGGATTCGAACCCATGCGTGCGTTATAGGCTTCCACTTGCCAACACCGCCTTCGCCCGAAAGCTACTGAATAAGCTTAAAATGCTTACATCTCATAATCGCGGTCAGATATCCCGATATCCCATAAGCTCACGATTACATAAGGAGTCCCGCATACTTACAATCGCTCGGTAGTGACCGACGTACGTCGTCTATAAACGGTATATGAATCTCTGGTAAATTGTTTGACGATGAGCTTGACGTGCTGAAGAATGGGATCACCCTCAGCAGGATCACAGTCTAACTCGTCATATTCAGTTACATCTAAATATGAATGAATATAAATATCCAGTACAAATTCACTTAAATCAATTATCGTTTCTCAGTGCTTCCCTTTTGTGAAGAACCTTGAAGGTGTATAACTGATAAGGAAGGGTGGAGAGATACTCATTCCCCTCACAGAAGCAGTGGCTGGTATAGTCTTCGCACTTTCGAAAGCTTAGGTCTCTCCAGCAGAACCATTCTTTGGTCAAATCTTGCAAGCATCACCCTCCAAAACTCCACTTTGCCAGGTATTACACTTCAAGGCTCAGTGCATATGCGTGGGTAACTTACATGAGAGAGTAGTCATGGGACATTAAGAATTGTATTGGAAGACATCAATACGTAAAAAAGTCCAATCTGAAAAAGAGCTCATCAACAGAAGGCCTGGACTGACATCGAAACAAAACCCAAATGCCCTGTCAATCAGAAGTGCAAGGGTATTATGCCGCTGCTGGGATTTTGGTAGTGTAATACATAATGATGATACATAAGAAGAGATAAAAGACTCGAGACTTGCCACCCCGCTAAATAGTATTGTGATAAAAGGAAATGGAACTCTGAAATTACTGGAGTCATCCGAAAAGTAGTTGCCGACCATTCCGCAGTTGTCCAGATTACTGCCGGGATTTTCTGTTAAATTCCATGGGGTGGCTGTATGGGGGTACTACCCGCTTTTATAAGCACAGCATATCCGGTTCGATTTCCCTCGCTTATCCGACCCTCTAACTGCCGAGGAATCGGATTTCCGAAACGAACGAAAGTCAGGGAAGCCGTTGATTACGCCAAGAAATCGAAATCAGGTGGGCCGGGCACGTCATGCAATATAATGATGACCGCTGGACCAGGGCGGTTACTGTCTAGGTGTCTCGAGACGTCAAACGAACACCAGGACGGCCGCCGGCGCGATGGTCAGACTTCCTCACGAAAGCTCCGAACAAAACGAATGCTTTCCGGGGTGTCACTCGAGCGAGGACACTCACTGGACTACTTTGGCTCGCGACAGGGACGAATTTAAACGTTACTGGCGCCCGCTTGAAGAACCCAAGGAAAAGATCAACGGGAAGACAGGTGATACAGGTGATAGCGGTCGAAGTGTCTCCTCGTATCCAACACGTAGTTTTTCACGAGATCGAATCCGGCCACTCCGTTTTTGACCGAAGAAGCTATTGAAGCTCACCGAAGCTTGCAGTAAGTGTTCACCCTTGAATCCATTTCTGAGCGGATTTGCGCTCTCCTCGTTCTATCGCCCCAGAGCGGGCACAGGAATTTTCAATCTAAGTCTATTGCTGGTCAGTTGTCTGAATTGAATGAAATTATTGAATTGAACAAAGGGATCTCCAGGTATGTCGTGCGCGAATGTACGTATGTACGTAAGTAGGGCACTTGGCCGTTTTTTTGAAAACCTTCAGAATCCCCTCAAAATGGGCTATTGTGAAATTTTCGGCAGACATTCCATATACGATAACATTCTGTGAACGGATAGACTCGCTTAAAAATGTTTACAAAAACAAATCAATTTGTAGCAGTTCAAAATATCTTGATGTCTACAGAGGACTAAGGGTTTGATGGCTTTTCTCAGAATTCCCGTTGGTTTCAGGCTGTCGAGGTTGTCACGATTATCTGATTTTATGTTCGCGTCGTTTAATGTTCATTTTTCGACAGTTATTTATAGCTTCCAGATATTCTTCAGTTAGTTGCCCCTCAGCCAATGCCGTCAACTAACGAACCCAATTCGCTAACAAATCTATGCACCCGTGCAATTGCTCTACAATTATTCAAGGTTAGTTTTTCGGTTTTTTCAAGCTGTGAAAGGATTTTAGGTAGATATGAACGTCAATTGTTTTTGCCATCGTTAATCAAGTGATGGAGGACAAAAACTCCCAAGAATGGGGCCATCCGGGCGAAACTTCGGCCTAGGATGGGACTCAAACCCATGATTGTGCTTCCCGTACACCGTGCTTACTATCCCTTACACTACTTTGATATTTTTACTGTCCCTTCCATTTCTGGTATACGCCCTCGCATTCGACTTCCATTAAGAATGCAGTTACGTGTTGAATGTGTTTGTGCCCATACAATGACTTGGGGCTAGAGTAGTCGGTGCTCCCATCCTCCCAGACCGATTTGGTGTCAATTGAGGCAGTGGCAGATATCAATCCGGGATTCAAACCCGTGACTATGCGTGTGGGGTAGTGCGCCACTTGCAACTATACAGCCTAAGCCCACAGCAAATGGAACGCAGCGCAAACGCGGGCGTCTGTATGTGAATTTTTTTTCGCGGCAGCTCCCTCGTGCACCACAGCAACTACTGAAAGAACGGATTGTTTAGGCCAAGTAAACAGTGAGAGCAACAGCATTTTCTGCATAATAATAAGTCGATCCGACAAAAAATTCTCTGCGGTCCATTTTCTACTCAGGACCCAAATGAACCACGACAACTACTGCTTAATTTCTTTTTGATCACATTTTACTACGTAATTCAGGTAAATATTCGTTGGCGGCGCATAACTGATGTTGCCTATTCACTTCGCGATTTTCTGGATCAATTGCGACTACCACCGAGAGCTAAAAAGGTAACTGTACCACTGATAAAACCAAGCTGTTTACAGTAAATAAATTAGTAAATAAGTAGTTGCAGCTCCTTCTTTGAGCTACAGTTTATTGGACTAGAGTTCCAAGCAGAGTAGTACTTCACCATGCACATAATTCCGCTAGGTTCCTGATTTATATTGCCCTTCTATGTTATCATGAACAATTTTTCCCCTCACGAAGTCAAGTGCGTGGCGCATTTATGGCCTCCACAACCCTGAAACGCCCATTCTTTTTTTCGTTGCAAGCAATTACAGCCAGTAGTCATTATTAAGCTGTGGTAGTTGGCTCCATTAATGATAGTAAGGAGTGGACAAATCCTAATGATTACGCCATGCATTCGACTTGTATTCCAAATGGACTACCTCGAATTTGTTGCAATGTTCTCTGCGGTTTCTATGGGTTCGGCGCATGAGAGTGAGCATCTCGCCACTTGACTCTCACGGTCCTAATTGATGTTCGTAGGAGAGAAAGACATATTTGATCCGAAAGGATCCGATCTGGCCAGTGTTATCACCGAGAACGGCTCCTCTTGCCGCAGTTCTAGTGACGTGGGGGTTT
Source organism: Haemonchus placei (assembly GCA_900617895.1). NCBI lineage: Eukaryota > Metazoa > Nematoda > Chromadorea > Rhabditida > Trichostrongylidae > Haemonchus > Haemonchus placei. Next base: position 2,451 of record UZAF01018658.1, on the reverse strand, counting down.
CATGAGACAACATGAATGCGCCTGATCGCCTAGTAGTTGTTACCCATAAAATGGGCTGATTCTAATCGTCCTCCTTTCAGTGCATGCAGGGAATTGCGCCGGTGCTAACTCCGAGATTCCACTGGCCGCTGCCCTCTACTCGTAGAGAATTCTCTCGCTGAGAAGCCTTCCAATGTACGGCGCTAGCCTGCGCTCCGACTATTCCTAGCGACGTTGCATTCAGCACGCCCGAGCGCCTCCAGGGAAGGGCCAGGGGCTTCGAGCATGCCTTAGTTGCGAGTTCTTCGACTGATGCTAGACGTTAGTCACTGCGAGTTTTGCCTCCCTGTCAATTTTTGCAGAGACTCGAGAGAGTCGAGAATGGGTAAAGGAATGGGTGATTCAGTTCCAATATTAATTATATGGCGTGCACTCTGATGTGGAGGGGCGCCTGAAAGGGTGAAAGTTTTAGTGCAACTGCACTAACAAAAAGTTGGTAAGCCTGGTCGGCATTCAATTTAATCAGGTCCAGTCTAGTTCGTAATGTCCAAAGACGTAGCAAATTTTTGAACTGCCCCCAAACCAATGTGAACAGAATGGGGCGGCTCTAGTTATCTAACTACGTAGGATATCAAAGAATCTATGTAATTTATGTGTTATAATGGGTTCTTATTTGACCTTCAGCGAAACCCTATGATATTTTTTCAGGGTATCAGATCCTCTTTGGCCGATGTGCTACGAGAAATGAAGCGATGGGGTAGGTTCGACCTCCTACTTGATCATTTCGATTCATTTTTGTATTAGAATCTCTCTGATATCACAAGAATTGGCGATTTATGTCAAAAACTTCAACGTCAAGGAATTTCAGATTGAATTTCAAAAATCCTTATCTTATTTGGTTCCCTTAATGGACTCCCGTTAACAATCATGGTGGCCAAAGACCGCAGACGAATGGCTGGGTTAGCTTAGGCGGGTACGTCTCTGGTCTCCGGTCTCCAGACTATGTAAGTGATAGTGCGCCACTTTGCACTACGCCACCTTCGCCCTGTCCACGTTTCTTTGCCTCATTTAGATAGAAGCTCAATCATCGATTTACTTTTTTTTGTAGTTAAGGCCAGTGATTGAGGAAATCGGACGTCTTATTACCCTACTCGCAAGAAAAGTTAACAATCGACTTCTTCTCCAACTTAACTGTAGCATTCCATCGACACTTACGGTCTGGCACGAAATCTTAAAATATACAGTACTGCTATAATTTTGTGGTCTTTTCACGGTTTTTGATTGGTCAACTAACCACGTCGACCCTCCACAAATTAGCGGCGACGCTGTAGTTTCGGGGTGTCGACTACCGCACCAGTTATCCATTCCTTTTTATGATATCCCAATTAACCAAAATACAATGTCCTACTACTTAACCAGATTTGCTCGATCGAAGTAAATAAGTGTCTCACAGCATCCACTCCAGGACTAGAACTTTTCTCACAGATCACAGTTCTTATCTGTTATCTTTATCCAGTCGAATGTTGTCAGTCTTGGGGTAAACACGATGAAAAGCAGGTGCTGTCTTCACCAACCGGAAGGCAGAGTACGTAGGTCGAGTTACACAGTAGAAATCTGATTCTGAGCAGCTTTCCACAACGATACGCTTAGTTTATCCATCTCCTTCATAAAAGAAATAGAGATTCCCAAATGTATAAGAACAACTGAGCTAATTGAAATGTTGTAAATACGATAAATTGAAAGACTTTTCGAAAAATTCTCTGTGAAGTTGAATGTACGGCACGGTTTGTCGATAGTACCACATAGGAATAGTCCAGTTGTTCAGGTTCGTTTGTTGATTAATCGGAAAAAGAATAGTTAAACAATTTGCAGACGAGAAACATGCCGAGATGTTTATTGATGAGCCAAAGAACAGACGGCGTGTTATGAGAAAAAGTGAACATTTGCGTACGTTCTACGAACATCTCGTCTGGAAAACTTCAGCGTAAGTTTGTTCATGTTCTGATCAACTTTGCACTACACTATGTAGTACGATAACCGTGGAACAGACTAAGATTCTCCAACTCCAACGCCGTTTGATGCCACAGAAGCCTAGGATTGATTTTGCTAAGTTCTCGTTTACACGCTAAGTTCATTTCAAGGATGGAAGGAAAAGTTTTCGACGTTGAATAATCCCAATTTTTAAAGCACCATTCCCCTCCGCTCAGCCCTCCCCTTCGACTTCCTTTCAGAGTTGTAGTAGCTTTCCGAATGCGTATCTGTCCACAGGATCTCTTGTGGTGACCAGTTGATGTAAATTTAATCAGTCTGTATCTCTCAGAACCTCCGGTACCAATTGAATGACAGCCGAGACAGTAATCAGTCTAGGATTCTGTCCCCACACAATTTATGCTATTGTCCTGTGCCTGACGCTTCACAGCGTTCATTCTCGCTTCAAGAGGAAAAAATAACTAGCAAAAGTAAAAAAAAAAA
>UZAF01018657.1:12828-23187 GCA_900617895.1 Haemonchus placei | reverse complement strand
CAGACAGACAGACAGACAGACAGACAGACAGACAGACAGACAGACAGACAGACAGACAGACAGACAGACGCGAGCGCTTTATATATAGTAAGGATTTTATACACAGAGGTGTGTCTAACCCAAACGACAGCATATCCATTACAAAAACTGATTTTAGAAAAGTGAATAGCGTACAAAAGAGCTCAGATAAAAGGACTAACACCACAGAGAGTACGCAGGCAATGAGATTACCGTCTTCACCAGGGGCCGAACATGAAGGTCGAACTACATGATGTTCCCAAAGCCTGCAGTACCTTATTTTCTGGCAGGCTCTCTGCTGAATAACGATGTTGCTCAATCCAGATTTTTCTCAAACACATTTCTCTGCAGCCCTAGTATATATAGATGGGTCTATTTCTTTGATGCCATCTTAATTAGCCATCCTACGGACTCGAAATATATAAAAGGTTCTCGAAAGGCTAACTTTTTGGGACACAATTTAGATGGATCTACTCTTTTAAAAAACTGTTATAAAACGCATCCATGGCCATTGGGAAGCCGGGAAGCTGGGACGGAACATTCAGGCTGCATGGGGTATTCCACGGAGGCTACTAATCAACGCACTTCCCTTCATACTTCATTTGCAGCTGTTGAGAGAGCTGAAGGCTTAGAGGCACAGCCCACGATGACAATGATTTTTGAAATTTCTCGTTGATAAGAATCTCAACGATGCCGCAGAGAGCGCTGTTGAGGATGGGGCACAATAAGAGCTCAGAGATCGGCAGCTTTGGAGACTACATCTTAGAAGTGGCCGTCTTTTACCACCTTTGTAGAGGCTACATCTTTTCAATGGAGAAGATATGTAAGAAAATTTAAAAAGCTCAAGGTACGTAGCCTGAACCCATGGCAATAGTGGGAAACGGTTTTGACCAGTACCGTAACCAACTCTTTATGGGTTGCACACGATTGTAATCTCGTCCGAACTTCCTTTCTCCGTCATTATCTCGTAAGGCCCCCAAACTTAGCGAGTTTTAGAGTCCCTAAATGTCACGAACTTCACCAATTTTCTAGCCCTTTCCGTTACCGATCTCTACCTACACTTCCGCTCTTTGTTCTTGGAAGAATACTCTAAAAAGGGGACAAAATTATCATCAGTTTTGCCATCAGACAGTTATCAACCAGTTGGTGGAACAAAACAGATCCCGAGTGATTCTCATGAAGTTAGTAAGAGTTACTAGATACGCTTCCTAGTAATTCGTCAAAGTGAACAATATACATTTAAATTAATTAAATTGATGTTCCTGCTTTCATCATGGCTCTAAATAATTGAGTATGACATTTGGCAGCTCGATATTCCCCGAAAGTCTGAATCCATTTTGGAACATCTAAAAGGGCTGTCAACAGCTTTTTTGGTCGAGTTTTCGGAACGTGAAATATATAGCTCGTAAATGAGCCATAAATGAGCCCGAAGGGAAATTAAGTTGCTAACTGAAATTGAAGACTCCGGTTCTTCACTGAAGCGTCGGCCAAAATGTTGCAATCATTATGAACGGTCTTCTTCTGGACTTCTAGGGCTCTGACGAAGGCGACTGGCCGAAATCTTAGCCTTTAATGATTGTAACATCTTGGCTGAAGACCCAGAGAACACTTAGACATCAAGATATCATGCCAGGATTAAGTGAGAGTCAAACACGGTTGTTCCTGAAATAGAAGACATTTTACACCTCGAGTATGAGCTTAGAGGACTTTGTAGAAGGCACCCGAGGAGTAAAAAACTGGTCGATATTCAGTTTCATCGTTGTAGAAATAACTGCGATAGACGTAATAAGCAGTAATTGAGAGGGAATCAAGCTAACAACCATAGGCGAAACTTGATTCCATAAATATTCATCAGGAAACCACGCCCTCGACAGGATGGACGACCCCCGAGTGGATGTGAACTGTGTAGATCAGTGATGATTCGGGTGGGAGAAGGGAATACACAAAAAAAAGCAAATTTTAACATACCCCTCATGTCAGTAACTCAAAATTTCAGCTGTTTTGTTTGTTTTTGTTTAGCACAGGGCCTTGGCATCAGTAATTCCATTTCCGGGCTCCTCATCATATACCTAAGCTATCGATAAGTACTGTTCGATTCATTTAGATTCGAGGGAGAGGTTTTCTTTGCATTCTAGCGAGAACGACGATTTTATGGAGGACGACTTCTCGAACAAGTTTAAAGACTCCAGCCTGTTTTCGATGGAGAATAACCCAGGAGTCCGAAAGATAGAGTTCATACCCAAAAATCCAAAAGGATGCCAATTTACAAAAGCATTCAAGAATGACCGTAGAAATTCATTTGCCTGAAGAAAGGATCAAAGAAATTCTCCCTACGCAAATCTTAATTCAATTTTTTTGACGAATCCTCTTTGTAAACCAAATTTCATGCCTTTCGTTAGGTGAAATAGGCGAAAATCAGAAAAGTATTTTCTTCAAGGATGAAAGAAACATTTTGAGACAAGAGATTACCTACCAAAGGAGAGAAAAAGCCAGCAAAAAGCACAATTCAGTTTGATGGCAAACAAGTAGGTGACTTTGGGAGAAGGAGATGATGGGATTTGGGAGAGGGAGGTAAGAGGATGATTGGTCCAAGAACGTAGATAATAACCACTCTGGATGAACGAGCTGAAAATTTATTATCAACCGCAGAGCAGCCTTCTTCCTTTGATTTTCAGAGCTTTGGAAAATAGTTGGCAGTTTTTTCGAGACCGAAGCATCTCCCTAAGCTGGTCCAGCTTTGGAACGTCTGTCGACTCTTCTTCAAGCCCTGAAATCGAAGAGAAGAATCGAGAACCTATGGCTCCAATATCTTTGAGGGAGAGCACATGAAGCCTTCTGATCAGGATTGCAGGGAACAATCAGCAGCTGTTTTTCTTCGACAATCTAACCTTTACCCGAAGATACCTAGACTTAGAGGTTCTACCTTATAAAACCGATTGACGAGAAGATTTTTGGTCTCAGCTTCGAGAGAGGAATCCGTGTAATAAAGATTGGAATCGATGGTTGAAGGAGCAGTCGAAAATTACCAATTAATAGGAGATATAGCCTCTCAGAAAGGAAATGTTGCGAAATGCCCAAGAGATGCAGACATTCAGACAAGTGGGAGATGACAAGCGCGCTCTTGGGAAGAAAAAAGTCCAACAAAAAGGAATCATCAATTATGGAGATGTTCCGGAGCTCGAATTTCAAATAGGGAGAGAGAGAGGACAGACAGGAAAGCATAGTTGAGATCTGAAAGATTTAATGAGGGTCTCCACATCCAATTTCAGGAATTATATTTTTTGCAAAAAAAAGGTATATGAAATGAAATGAGGCGGTTTTCAGATGTTTACACGACTGGCTTGATGAGTGTCTGCAACGATCACAACGTCTCACAAGGAATTCCAAGGATACTCACAGCGACGGGAGCGAATAAGAAAGCAGTAAATAACTGAGCCGTAACTTTTTTCGAGTAAGTGACTTCCTCTTTTTTCATGAAAGGGACTCCAACTAATGACTGTATCTTCATTATCCGCAAAATCATGAAGACGTTGTTTGAACAGAAGAAAAAAGTTTGGAAAGTTGAGCCCCATAGAGGAACGCGAGAAGCTGTCACTCAAAGGATAAATTGGAACGAAACGATGTCGATCGAGGATGGGAGGACCTTGAAGAGGGCGTTCGCAATATCTGTTGTTGATACGGCTATTTCAATTGAGACGTCATAGAAAAATATCCTTTTCCTGCATTGTATTAGCCACACCCAGTAAAAATGGTTCCATCACTTCTTTTTGAAGCCTTCGGTCCAATCCTGAACTGAACTGATGCTTGAAATGACGTTTACACAAGAGGATGTCTACCATGAAGGGTACAAGCTCTGACGAAAACAAGCTGCTTGAAGAACAAGTGGAATGATCTCTTTTCAAATTGGTTGCGGGGTAGTATTGGCATGTTCGAGTCATCAGGATGCCCTCAGAAATAACGCAAGTCAGGATTTTCCAAAAATAGGGTGTAGTATACTAGAGGTTCAGAACAAAGAACAAAAAAAAAATACTGTAACCAAGAAAAATTGTCCGCAACCTGAGTTAATTCCATCCCTTCAAAAATCACAAAAAGCAAGAGAGGGCAACATCATTCAGAATCTGGGTATCACAGAGGACCTGGAGACCCCTGTTGGCCCCTCCTCGAATCAATCTACCTTTTAAATCGTGTTGAAGCAAACGAGTATTTCAGGCTTAATTAGCTTAACTTCATCAATCAGCAGCCTTTATGGAAAGCTGCTTTGAAAGGAATGTAGAAAGTATACAAGTGACTGGATCTCCTCTACCAAGCGCTATTTCAAGACAAGATCGACTGCGGGTTATTTTAAAGGTTATGACAGCAAGCAGCAACTGAAAAGTGGGCTCAATAATCAGGGAGTTTCTCCATCAGGGGTCGAAATAGTCAAAAAAACATTTTTGTAGCCAAATGATGGTCACCATGGAGACCTCGATGTTACAAATGTATAGTGCCAAGGATGTATTACTTTGCGTAGCCTCCCACGCCCGCCCCACCCTCTTCCTCTCCCGTATGGCCCACCCATCCACTTTCCCCTTGTTCTACTTCATTCCCTACAAGAACTCGTAAGATCAAGTATCCAATAACTCGATTTTGGTCACTTCGCGTTTAGAAACGGAATTTTGAAGGTCCCCATATGAGCCTAGAAATCCTTGAGAAGTGATCAGTACAATTTGGGAGTGCGCCTTGCATTCGAATTTCATTCAGAATCGTAGAGGAGTTTCTAATGTACATGCGGCTTATACAACGACTTGCAGAGGCTAGCCGATGTACAGGTCAGCGCTTTTACCCTCCCGAACGAGTCCGGACAAAGCCACTTCATCCCCTAATCTTAGCTGTAGTACTGCGACAGCTGCACCCAGGTTCCCAAATAATTCTAAAGAAGGTGGGTTAGTCTGCTTTTAACAATTTTCGGGCGGAATTACTCTATCTTACATTTTCTAAGTTGACTATGCTGTTTTTCGAATGGATGATATTATATTCAAGAAGAAAAAGACTATGGCAGGAAAATCTGAGCGTCAGTTAGAAAGTCGCCGCCCGAATGAAAAGCGTTCTGCGAAGAGCTGCTGAATTAATTAATTCTCGACTTTCCACATTGCTTTTCACCCATTTGAATAATTCATCGTTGAATGTCTCAGTTGGTCGAGATAGCTTTACAGAAGGCTTCAGGGGAAGATATTCGAGGATACTGAAAGCGTCCTGTAGTGTATGTTCCAGGTGAATTCACTCTCTCCGTGGCTACCTACTCCACACAAAAATCTCTGAAGAGACTGAAACCGCTTCATACAATTTCCCTTAGGAAATTGGTGTCCCCTTGAAAGCCCTCCCATTACTCATACCCAATAACGTGCCGTACTGGTACCTGCCTTTATAGAAACCGACATAACAGAAAAATGTATACTGTATTCGCTAAAGGTTTGTATACAAGGGGAAGATGTCAAGTCTAAATGACCCTCCACCTCATCTAACACGAGATCCTCTTAATAAGCTTTGCTGGGGACACATGGTAAATACGAACTGATGACTTATCAAATCTCCAACAATCACAACGTTAGGCAACTGAATGAGTGCCGGAACGAGAAATGAGGAAAACTGAGAAGGACTGGGAAAAAAAGACCGTTGATGTAATGAGTTGGGATGGGTTCGACATCAAAAAAAGATAATACGAAGGAACTTCTCGNTACTGTATTCGCTAAAGGTTTGTATACAAGGGGAAGATGTCAAGTTTAAATGACCCTCCACCTCATCTAACACGAGATCCTCTTAATAAGCTTTGCTGGGACACACGGTAAATACGAACTGATGACTTATCAAATCTCCAACAATCACAACGTTAGGCAACTGAATCAGTTCCGGGAACGGGATGAGGAAAACTGAGAAGGACTGGGAAAAAAAGACCGTTGATGTAATGAGTTGGGATGGGTTCGACATCAAAAAAAGATAATACGAAGGAACTTCTCGAGATCGATTTCGGGAAAATTCATCTACATCTTCCTTTTCCGAGAACGAAGTTGGAATTCGGGCTGAATAGGGAATCCTAGAAAATTCTCAGAAATTCGGGAAACTTTGGCGCATCGAAGGTCCTTAATTAGATTATAGGAACACCAGGCAACCATTTCAAGCTCCACACTCTGTGTATCGGTCAAAAAATGAATGGTCATGAGGAGAAGTTCCTAAATACCATAGCTGCCTGAGTGGTGTGGCCATCTTGGAACTGAAAGGAACTGGTACAAGGATCATGCGAAAGATTCCTACTTCATGAAATGTCACAGCGACTAGTCTCTTACCGTCAGCGATTCCAAAGGATTGAAATCTTTATGACGTTCCTTCTGGGCCAAACTATTTGGGTGAGTTAAGGAACGTTCCTGCCTTCTCCTCGTCATAGAACAACAAACTTATCTTTACTTTAAATGAAAAGAGCTATCAAAGTGCCTGCAAGAAACTTCAGGTTGCTGTGTCGCCCATACTGCGATCATTACCTGACTTTGACCACCATTCGATGATTCTTTTAAAGGCAATCGATAGTACCGGTGGGGAAGCTTCAAGAATAAATCAGTACTGAGCAAAATTACTTGAAAATGTCAGACTGGGCCCTCGACCCCCTTCATCCTCGTGACTTTCTGGGTTAAAAACATCCAAAACGAGGGCTGAATGGCCGAAAAGCAACGAAAGCGGTAGAGACCTGGAAAAGAGGCTGCTAATAAAAGTACTTTGAAAATTTCCCCTCAATAGGAAAGAGAACGGAAAGGAAATTGGATTTAGCCGATTAGATGTCCGCGGAAATGGAAAAGCAAAGAAAGTTTAGAGACCGACAAAAGCGGCATGTTTGTCAAACTGCTGAGCCTTCTCTGAACTCTGAAAAAGCGGTGCTTTGTGGACGATTAGGTTGCACAGTCGATTTTCGGAGAGATTTCTCAAGACAGGGATAACGGAGACCACGAGCTACGAAGGACTTATGGGAAATTGGCTGTGACGGGGTCACGGAAAAAAGGGGCGTGCTTTTCTTTGTGAATATCGGGGGCGTGCCGAATGGGAAGCTCTAGAAAAAGGTACGATTGAGGGTATTGTCCGTAATGATTTCAAGTACCTTTGCTGGATAGGCGGAAATGTGGAAGTGTTGGTGCAGATTAGCTTGTCCGTGGTGAAAAAAATTGAGAAAATCTGATAGAATTCTGAAATATAGGGAAAAACTTTTTGGATCTAATCACTGAGGTTGGTCGAGATTATGAGGAAAAAAAGAGCGTCCGGACGAGATTTTAGTCGCTTCTAGAGCACTGTGTTATAGCTATCCAGTTATAGTTAGTTAGTTACAACAAACGTGCATCATTTCGAATGACATTAGCCTCTACAAACCCGCCGAATACATCCTAACTTGGGAGTTATAAGGGCCGAATGGCGTCAGAACAGGTTTTCGAGCCCTTATTGCTCCCCACCTGGACTGCTCTTCGACCGGAAAACGCCCTATGTAGTCCATCCAGAGACCATAAATTCCTAGTCACAAGAAATCTCCGAGACCATTTGTATCCTGTGCTGTGCCTCTGCATACAGCATCCTGTAAGTCTCTCTGGGACACTGCACCATATGACTCCCTCAGGGCCTGACTAAACAAGACTCTCAACCCTTCGAGACTAGTCTTTCTTTGACTTCCGTAGAAAAATTTATCTAAAAGAGCTTTACATGTCTCACTTTTCCCAAAGCCTTCCCAACAGAGCCTTCCTGCAGAGCATTTGGAAAGGCTGACTTTAAAAGAAGTAATTACTCAGTCAGGACAAACCTTCGCCCCGCTGTCAAGGCCAAAGGGGATTCGATGAGGATATAAGCTCGCCCAAAAAGGTGTAAGTTGAAGAGCCGAGTTAGTCACATTAGGCCATTCCGTAAAGAGCTGTATCACGAAGATAAACTTCATTTTGTGAAATATACATTCAGACAATGTCCCGCTTGTGGGCCTCGGAACCACTACTCTGCCCCTTCCACCTCCATTATCTTTTTGGGGTTTCTTTTAGTGAGAAAACTCACAGAGGAGGAAAGAGGGGAAGAGTCAGGCAGGAGGCATCCTCAGTAACCTGTATGATTCTTCGTTAGCCAAAACTAACTATTCTGAGCTACGAACGTTTTAGGTCAGGACAGAAACATTCCATTTTCACGTGTTTCAAGAGGAGGAGCAGCTCCCATTCCCTATTAGCCTGTGTACGAAGGCCTTGTCTGCATATGAAGGGACTGCAAGTGACAGCAAGTGACAAGCAATTGTGTTGACAAATGCCAATGATCCTGCCATTGAAACCATGAATAAAAGATGAAACGAGCCAAAAAAATACTATTCTGCCAAATTTTTGAACAAATTGCTACTTCGCATGGGAACATGCAATTTATCAAAAATTGGAATTTCGTAAATAAGTCTGACGTCAATGAATAATTGAATGGAACATCCAGACACGAATTATCTCCCGAAAGACAGATGGACCAGCATATTGCGACTGAAATTTCCCAAACACAAATAACAGTGAAAAATTCCTCCAAAAAACATTTCGAACCAGATGACGAAGCACATGTGTTGCAAGGGGCTTATAATATATGGGATTTTTTGTTTCGCTGAATGTTTTTCGACGGGCCGTTTATACTTTGCAATGAAAATCAGTAGGAACGTGAAGAACAGAAACAAATGTAATAACTGAAGTTGGGTCGTCAGAAATACAAAACAATTACAATTCTTATCTGAAACTGAAAAAATGAACCATTCGTTAGTTGTCTCACCGCGGCACCAAGCTACAGGAACAAATTGATAGTTGTCTCGCGGCACCAAATCACAAACATCTTATGAGAAGGAAAGAAGTTGAGTGGCTGTATAAAAAAGTCAACGTACTGCGTTGGTAGTATTCTTCTGCCTTTGGAGGCTTTGAGGTGGCATAGAGCCGTTCCTACAGCAATGGAGAGCAATGGAGAAGGTGTGCTTCCATTATCCATTCTCAACCAGAAGACAGGAGCTAATGCCATCCCCTGAAGATCTCCCGATGATAACGTTCATTTACAGCTCGATACCCTTGGTATGATCAAGGAGAACAAGCGTGCACCGTGATCAACTTCGGTGAAATGTATAAGGAAACGAGCTTGCCAGCTTCCCAGTTTGCCATGATCCTGAATCTCAAAGCCACTGAGCTCTCTACCCTTCCATGCAAAAATGGCACCAGTAGGACGCAATGGGAGCAATCGTAAGCATAACTTTTTTGATCGTTCGTGAATGAAATTTCTTAAGAACCTAGATTTCTCCGAAAACCGCCATCCGGTCAAAACTCTTTTCGAAATTAGCCAAAGCGGGAGAATCAAGCCCTACGCCCGACTCTACCATTGACACTCGGCTTTTTATCGAATCGGAAGTTGAAAGGAGGGAAAAGACAAAACAGTTCTGACTACTATCCAACCGAACAACTAGACGTAAAATTCATCCCAATTAACTGAAAGTAGTCTACTCCAGACCAACCAATCCAAGTACGGTCAACGAGCGACAATTTTTGAGACTATCGAGAAAATCCTTTCCGGAAAATACGGAGGACAACTCCGGTCAATTTTCATCCCCACTTTTCCAATTGCTATTTGTTTGTATCTGAGTCGTCTTTTGTAGGTTGCATCTCCTTTTCTGAGTACGCGTTACCTGACTGCTGAGTTGACTTCACTTGGAGATTTGTTTGAAGTGGGATGACCTACGGAAGTTGAGTGGACGTTACAGTGTAGAATAAAGCAAAAAGGTAAAAAAAAGCACAGTTATCGGAGAATTCTAAGAAATATGAGGCTTCAAAAAGTAGTAAGAAAGGGAGTTGTACAAGATTATGTGCCTGTAACAGTCTGGGTGTCTTCCACATTAGCGTAATATTCGCCCCGGTCACTTCTGGTAGTGTACGTCGGCCAAGCCGGTTTTGTAGCCCCTATAAGGCCAAGGTTTTTTTTCAACCCAACTAAGCCCCAAGTGCTATCTTTGAGGTTTCAGGTTCACCCCAGTTAGAAGTCTCAGAAACCTTCAAAAATTCAGAACTTCTATCGTGAACTGTTCCTTCAGGAATGAAACTCGGGCAAATTTTCAGGTGATCCTTGAGCAAACGAATAACTCCAAGAGAAAATGAATAGTGATCTTGAAAATGTTAGTTTTGCTTCTGCCTCGAGGTTGTTAGGTGGAAATCATCATTTTGGCCAATGTTTCGACGGACTCGTCGTTTTCATGAAAAGAGAAGCGTTGGAAGCGTTCTGGATTTTAGCTAGAAATCCAGATATGAACAGCCAAAATGAGTGTGTCACAATCACAAATGATCTCTTGCCATT